>VZTG01010147.1:112430-205161 GCA_013397845.1 Melanocharis versteri
AGCCGGGCCGGGGCTGGGCCGTCCTGGCCAGGCCCGGCCTCGCCGGACCACGCGGGCTCCCCAGTTGCCTGTTGAAAAGCCGGACGCAAAAGAAGCTTTTTTCGCGGCTTTCTCCTGTTTTAAATAAGGGATCTGGAGGCGTATCCAGTTTCTACCACTGGTTTATCCAAACTCCAGTATTCAGAACTAGCTGGCCATTAGTCCTGTCAGGAACTCATGGCCACCCTATGACAGACTAAATCTTAAAAATCAAAGCCTGCCTACCCCTGATCAAGTCCAAATCACGTATCTACAAATTTCCATTATATTACTCCATTCTAAGCACTGTTTCTTTGCTTGACTCAAGATGTGACTTAAAATTGATAAGTATCCTGTATGCTCCCAGTTTATCTCAAAATTGTTCATAGCACCTACCACTATGTCTTACCTAATGCATCATAGATCAACCATGTAGAGAAAGGATTATGTTTTAATTTTTGCATAACAAGCCAAGAATTTGTCCTCAATTCCCATTAAATATACAAAAATTAAAACAGTATACCTGTTTTATATGTCTGATAACAAGTAGGGTTTTAAAAATTATGTTAAATAAACCAGATTGGCATCATGAGACATGATATATAAGTTACTTGTGAGATCACAACAAAGATTTGTGAGTAGAAAAATGTACGTTTAGAGATATGCTGGAAGAGTTCTACTATTTTTCTAAATGAACTAAGAAACTACGCACTCAGTCGCAGCAGAAAACTTTATTAAAACATACACTTTGCTGCTATTCACACGCAAATAAGAAAAACTGTCGTAGAACTAAGAAAATAAGAGGTCAACAAGACCAAGATATTCTCGCATTTTTAAACTATTTTATTCAAATTTAGTAAGAAGCAATATTTAGGCTTTAGCATGCTAATAACCTTTGCTTTCTCTTATGAGAATTCAGAATATTTTGCAAACATGTTCAGTTTCATAAAGTATATCATACATAGCTGTTTTTAAACTAGAGCACTTTGATTTTTAATCATCTATTCAAAGTCATTGCCTCACAGAACGGAAAATAATATTACAAATCCAGTGAATTACACAAGGTCCACAGACACCTAGATATGCTATACTCCCATACTGAAAAGTTGCAATTTTCATTTGCATTTTGTTACTTCTGTAAGAACTCTAAAAATGAAAGATGAGTTACTATACAACTGTATGTTCTGATGTCATCTCAACATCAATCAGTAACAAAATACTGCCGTGTTGTAACATAAAATTACTTAACAATAAAAAGGAATAAAAAGGAATAAAAAAGGAACTTTGGGAAAATAAAACATCTGTGGCAAAAAGTGGTTAAGGTTATCCTGTAGAGCAAAGGCTCATTACAGGGTTCCCTGCAGTAAACTAGAAAATGTTTTAAACCTATGCAAGGTAAACAAACTTTATACAAATCTATAGACGCAGTACCAATAAGATGCTACCACTATGAAAATTATGAGCAGCTACTGATCTGTACAGGCGTAATTCCCATCCAAGGCTTGCTCAAGTATAGAAGAGCTGACCTTGTCAGTGAAAATATGATAAAGGGATTAAAAGATATTATGCAGGATGACATGACCTGCCAGAAAATAAAGTTGACCAAAACCATGAAAATTTACAGTTCTATATTTTTGCTAATGGTAATATATTACACCATAAAACCTGGTTTTTTCTGGCATCTACTAAAAAGAAAAGAAAAAATCGAATTAAGTACATAGCAAAGAAGAATTTTGGTTGCAAGCAAAAGGTATCTCCTATCAGTTCTATACAGTACATGTCTTTCATCTATGTAAAAAGTTATCACTTGTAATTTAAAAAAATAAGGACTGATAGGTAAAATGTAACTGGACTAATTTTTTCCAAAAGTACTTTTGACAGAATATGGAATGATAAAAAAGTTGTTTGCACACCAAGTCTAACAATCTACATCACAAAGAGAATATAAATTAATAGCTGGCATTTTGTAAGAAAACAACCTTCTCAGATCATGTATTAAGTACAATATAAAATGATTTTCCAGTATTGGTCCATTCAACAATTCAACATAATGCAATCAGAACTTCCATTTTTCACATTCATCGCATTGGTACACTAACAGAGGATGCTACTAAATTATACTAGTATTCAGTTGAAGTATCTGTAAAATCACCAAGTTTGCATATCCAAGAATTTCAGTAACTTGCACTATCAACCATCTCTTCATCATTTCACACAGAGGAGAAAAATGATTGCTATGAACATATTTTGAAGCACCCATCCATCATGATCACTTAATGCCTCAAAATAATTCCCAATGTATTTTCTTCACAAGGGTTCAATTTTCTGATTACAGCTAAATATGAAACAACATATGAACAAAAATGAACAGGTTTTGTATGAAAACATCTAAAAAGGCATTTTACCTCTTTGTTGCTTTGTTTTGCCCTCTTCACTTATTTTCTAAAGCCTCATACCTTAATTTGTGGTCTTGATTCCACAGAACATACTGGAATACATCACCTGAAGACAACTACAATTTATCTTAAAGTACATGACATCTTTCTCAGTCATCAATTGTAGGTTCATCACAGAAGCCTGGCAAAAGTCCAGTCACTGGCAAACCACTCTAGTCCTCACATATCCAGAAGCAAAGGGACCCATGTCCTAGACCCTCTCATGTATGCCAAGTGGCACTCCTTGCCTGGTGTGAAACCTGCAGCCAAACACTGCATTTCACGTAGCTGAGTGAAACATCCAGAAAGTTTACTGGGAGCAAGTTTTTTCAATGCAAGAGAACACAGATGAGCCCTTTCCCCCTTTGCTCTTGCATAAGAGGTAAGAGAAGCAAATAAAAACCTACCACCACCTGCCTTTGTCACCTGCCTTTAGACAGCACCGGCAGACTTCGCTTCAGTATGCATTATTTACTTCACTCATTTTCCTAAGAGTTATGTTGTCTGGAATTAGATTTAATGACATTATGACTCAAGCACACCATTATTAACATTTCCATAGGAAATTAAAATTTCAGTGTCTGAATGACTTCAGCTGATCATCAGACTTAAGAAGAACAAGCTGACTTCCTCAGCTACCTCAGAAGAAACTTCTTTCCTCAGTTATAACTGAGGAGATATTTAAGATGCAATGGAAATTTTACAAAGGCTCAAGTAAAAATATAACTCTTTATTATTTATGGTTAGCCAACCCCAAAAAAGCCATGGACATGTTTTTGATAAGCCTTGGCTGCCAGGTTTCTACAGCAATTTGACATTAAATAATGACCATTTTGATACAGAGTGAACCTGAAACAATATTCATTTATTTCAGTGTTTAAAACACAATTATTAGAAAAGTGTTTTTCCAATATGCTGAGCATCGGCAAACATCACTGGAAGGAAGATAACATGCTCAGATAGTCTGGGAAAAAGAAAAAATACTAAAAAAAAAATCAGACTATACATTTGCATGACTTCAGATACCTGTTTAAACAACAAATTTAGTAGCTTAACCTTTTAATCATCTCTTTATCCAGATTAATTATGTGCAAAACTATTCTCAACAGTATAAAACACAAAACGAGAAAACAAAACCTGCAGATATTTCCCATACTCCAACTGCGGTCTTCAGTTGCTAGTAATATTTTGTGTGATAGAAAAAGTCTGCATTCCTGTTTGCAAACTAAAATTCAAATATTTAATAAGAAAGCTTAGCCAAAAGGCTGACTAAAGACACACAGTACTAGATGAGGAGGAAATGAGTAGCTACATATATTAATTATCACCCTTTCTGAGAACACAGGCTCACTCAAGTTAAAATTTAAAGGGCTTAGATTACTTTCTGGTGAATTTTATTAGTTTTCCCCAAGAGGTGCAAAGACTAATGCTGTCACAACAGAAAAGGAGAACATATACAGCGTCATTACAAGCTGAGTCACCCAAAAGCACTGAATCTTGCTTTATTATAACACAGCATCTTAAATAGTCTCCTGAAGCGCTATCATTTGTTATGTGATAGAACGGTAACAACAAGCTAACCCAGTATCACCATAAAATGAATCTGCGCATCTGCAGAGTTGTTTTCAGTGGGCAGACCCTGTTCCCTTGCTGGTCTCTTTAGATATAGCAGCTGCAGGCTTTCCTTCCTCTACTGCAAGAGAGAAAGATGCAGAACAAAGTTGGTGAGAGGTCTTCTGCTTGTGGCTGCTGGTAACATTTAGCTATGCCTTTAGAGAGCCATGATGCAGGTGGGAAGACGAGGTGGTCAGGCAGATGTGCAAGAACTACGACCTCAAGATTCTTTCCTGTGCAGCTGTAGCCATCAACTTACTTTTCCTCTCATCCAAGTATTCTAGTTATTTTCTCTCTAAAGACCAAATTCTTGAAGGATAAAAAAAATAAAATCTGAAGGGACTTCTTCACCATGCCTTATTCATATCCTGCCATCATTCAGATTCAAATCCACAGATATTTTTCATTTCCTGGTACCACAGTCTACTCACTCAGCAGTACCAGCTTCAAAATAGAAAACAGTTATGCAGTGCTCTCAAATAAATCACATGTGTTTTAAGCCATCAATACGGAATTTAAGATCCCTGTATTTTTAGAGGGCCCACTACAGAAGACAACAAAACAAAAAGACAGTTGAAGAGCGTGACTTTCTCTGCCTCCTCAACTGGCAAGCTGTTCATGAATACCACCTCCTGTCCTGTTTTCTTCCCAATCCCCTTCTTTCCTCTCTCATCTTGTGATGGAACTCACACAGATCAGATACTGTAAAACGTGTATGACATTTGTTGGCATTACACTCCTAAATAATACTCCTTCTACCTTACTACATTTTATTTCGACTGCATATCTGTTTATTTCACAGCAGAGAGCAATTGGCTGTAAGTCAAGGAACGTAAGCAAATGGGGTCTGCTTTTCCAAATCTGCATGTATACTCTACCATCGTAAAACCAGACAATATTATTATTTAAAATAATAACAAATACTTGAAGTACTATCTTTTGCACATCTTAGCCAAAACTGTTTTGAAAATGTTTTCCATTTTCATGCACTAACTTCAAATGCTAACTACACTAGAAACATCCCTCTTAAAATATGATTTTAGCCAAGTATTTTAAACAGCGCTATCTGATGAGAATCCATTTAACTAGTTTCCTATTAGATACATCCAAAATTAAATATACTTTGCATATATACACATTCGATGCACATTTGATTACACACTTCCATACACAGCTGTCATCTGAAGCCTGGCTAGCCTCTTCCATAAATTTACAATATGTGCAGCCAGGACATCAGGCAAGATAAGAGTGACAGAAAGAATACACAGGAACTACATGATCAACTGAAACAACTCCCAATATGCCCCAGTAACACACAAGCACCATGAGAAAAAAGTGTGTTCTGTAATTCTCAAAGTATTTTCAGAATTACTCTGTATTAATTTATTGACTCTCGCAAGTTTCTGTATCTTCCTTTCTTTTTTACATCACTACATAGATCACTGTGCTGCTGACAGAGAAAAATTAGCCATAAAATTTGCATATGGGAAGATATTTTCAGCATGCTTCCCACAAAAAAATATAGTTGTTTCTACAATAAAGAAGATTACACAAATCACTTGCTTTATGTCACCTTATTCATTTTACAAGTCCAGTGCAAAACAGGCTAAAACAATAAAAACTTTTACTATGTCCATGTGTGTGTAGTGCTTTTCCAAAACAAGTATTTCATCATTTACCTTATGATGCAATTAATATTCCCTTCCAAACTTGGTATTTTGGCTGCATTTTACAAAAAAAAACTCATACAACTTGAGCACTCAGAATTAATTTCTCCAGATCCCTTTTCAATTCCTGTTTATTTTGGACACCTGCAGAAAACTTCAATTTTGAGAACCTCTAGTGTAAGTGGGTCATTCCAGTTATAAATTATTTGCAGATGGCTTTGGAGGTACTATGATAAGAACCCTGGTCACCAGCACAGACATATAACTATTTATATACCACAATACTTGGAAACCTTTGTCACAAAACAGAAGTCCCCTCTGCAGGGTGCTGTACAGAGAAAGGTTATTTTTGCCTTAAAACATTTATACTCAGGCAGAAAGGGAATACTGATGTATGGACAAGAATACACAGAAACTAAGACAACAATTTCATCAGAACTGACTCTGCTTTCTCACACCAGCAGTCTACCTCAGCTTCCTTCAAGTGTCATCTATTACTTGACTAACTAGCTCTGCAGAAAAGGAAAGAAACAACCATGCTCCACATCAACATCCAACAGTAGCAACAGAACCTCCAGGAGATGAAAAGCTACTGTCTTCAAACTCGAACTCCGGAGCTCAAGCAGCACTTCACTCACAACAGAACAACGTCTGACTGTCAGCAATGTCTTACACTTCCTTCCTGTTATTTTAGAAGGTCATGCTCACACTCCTTCTGAAAAAGAATCATTTGATGTTTGGATGCGTGAAAACAGTAACTATCCTGAAAACACAGCAATATGTACCTGAAAGAGCGAAAGGAAAGCTCATGGCAAAGCTGCATGTTTTCAGGAAATACTTGTCTCTTTCTAGAAACTAGGTATTACACATTATTTCCAAGACAAAGAAGGTACCTCCTTCAATGAATGCCAAGTAGCAAAAATAATCTGAACAACTTTATGGAGAATCAAAAGGGAAATATCCACAGTAAGTCCCGGCTAACTCAAGATGATGTCAGACATGGGGAAAAATTAACTGCCTTCTTTTTTTGACACAAATTAACATAATGAGGTAAAAAATCATCTACTGTTAACTGTTTCTGATGAACCACTTAAACAGTGGAGAAAATGAAAAGGTCTCATTCATTGTTTCTCACCTCAATTTTGACCACCTACCATTTAATTTACAGATACGAAAAAAAAGCTTCTACAACTATCATAAACCAAATAATACTAGCAGAGCTTATAGTATCTCCATTTTAGTCTCTTCTAAATCATACTCAACCAATCAACCATATAAAACCACAGATATCATCAGATTACAGGCTTCCCCATATAATCTGAGTAGGGCATAATATTTGCTTTTCTTCTAGTTGGAGTTTAAATTTTATATATAGAATATTATATATATATATATTATGTTGGTTCTGGAGCACTATCATTTCCTAGAGCTTCGCAACTCAAAAACCTTTAAGATTCTCATACGAACAGTTAAAATTTCAGAGTTTCATCCTCTGACATTCATACTAGAAGTCACTGCTATTGAAATTCTTTTACTTAACATTATAGCCACAGTATGTGGAAAAGATCCACATCTCTAGTTAAAAGACAAGTGACTATTGCAAAAGATAAAAATAGGAAAAAGTAGGCTGAAAACTGAGGAAACGTCCTTCTGGATGTCCAAACACATTGATTCAAAATATGTTTGGTTCTTTAAGAGAACAGAGAATTGTCCAGACAACTGCAAAAATATTCATCAGGTATTTGCAAACAACACTCATGGACTGAGAAGATTAAAATGTAGCGTAATCAATACAGTAAACTTAAAGAGGAAATTACTTATGTGTGGACTTACTGCTACAGACTTTTCATTGAGAAGTGAGGTAGATCGGTAAAACCTAATTTGTAGTCTTTGCTTCAAAGACAGGACTACTACAGGGACTTTGCAAAACAAGGCAATAAAAGAAGATTCAAAGATAAATGAAGTATTATTGCTCAAACTCCTGACAAACAGATTCCCCAAAGGAGACAGTCAACAAGAATATTCAGTAGGAGGGCAGTAACATCTTTATCTCAGCGGTGACTCACTCTTAAGTAACATTTATTCTCGTAAGAACCTCTATAAGTAAAATGAAAACCCCATTCAGTAACCATAACTATAGGGAGAACATCATCTTTCTAATTAGATTTTCTTTATATTGGCAACTCCTTGTCTTAGGACACAAGAAGAAATAGAGACCCAAATCAGCTATTTTATAACAAAGAATATAACTCTATTAAAGCTGAGTAAAGGAAATCTTTATGTGCGTAGGAGAGAATAAAGGAGAAAAACTAAATTCAAGATCAGAGTACTACCTTTCCCGCCCACAAAATAAAGTGTTTACAGACTTCCCTATCATGACTATAATCTTAAAAATGTAAATTTATATGACACTCCCAGTTGATATCTATGTTAATACGAACTGATTACCACCACTCAGGTTAGTAAGAAACTGTCCCAACCTGTGTTCAAAATCACACTTACACTAACAAAACTCAGTTGACACATTGCATCCTTTTGCACACTACTCATTTTTTAAGGCTTCAGAAGGTGCTGCGAATACATACAGAAAAAGAAAAATTGAAGTGCTGAAGTTTCCAGTTTCAGTCATGCTGAACAGGTTAGCAGTATTATAAATGCTTCTGTTTGAGGTAAACATACCAGGGCTCTCTTATTGCAGTCATTAGTGGTTCACTACTAGCTTAGGAATCTGCAAAACCATGTATCACAGACCTGAAAAAATCCCACCCCAATAATAAACTATTTTACATCCATAAATATTTAAATTACAAAAAAATCTTCAGGAGCAGTAATAGTTACTATCCACAGTTTATAACCTTGAGCAGTTTCTTTTACAAGTTCTGTTGCCAAGTAAGGTTTTGCTACATCAACAAAGAGAGTTTAATGAACAGTCACTTCATCAGGCTCTTCTTATCCAAGTAAAAACTTACACAACTGGAAAAAATATTTCACATAGTGTATCACAGTTTATATGTTCATTTAATGAGTGAAAACGTCACCATAGTTCTGACATCAGAATGAAATCTGAACTCTAAGTTCCTTATGTATTTCACTAATTTAGGTATCTTTAACAGCAGAACACATGCAAGAGCAATGTGTATGCTAATGTGTATCAACACTATTTGCATTTTCACTGCTTCTTCAAAGACTTAAAATGATACACAAAGAGACACAAGATTTCACTGCAAATTTTTGATCACTGAATCCACCTCAAACTTGCTATATCACTTTGCCACTATTGAATGATGCTGTTTTCAAATAAAAATAAAAACATACACACACTTTGACCTTTCTACTTCTTTATGTATCGTTTCAGTCTTTGTAGTAAAACTACACATTGATAAGCCTGAATTAGTAAGATTCTATGAAGCTAACGTAAGCACTAAAATCACAGATGACAGTATCTGAAATGTGAACATTATTTAAGAATTTACATTATACAAAAAATCCTTTCAAATTAATACCAAGACCACCCAGAAAAGAAACATTTCACTGTGTATCATTTTTTGCAAGGACGTGTGTAACTATATACGTGGACTACACATGCAATGTAGATATATCGATACAGCAGTGTAGAGACCTGAACTACCCCAGATACCAAAAGCAAACGACTGACAGTACCATACCCAAAGAAAAAGGCTTGTAGTAGTTCCATGCTAATGAGGCTAAACCACTTCTGGCACCAGAGAGTCATTTTATACCTACAGTACCTCTGCAGCACACCTCATGCAGTGAAAGCGTATCTTAAGGAAATATCTCCAACCATGGAAATAACTGTCTCAGAAAAAGCAATGATGATGACAATTTTTAAAACCTACATACTTACTACCTCTTATTCAAGAGGAAGAGGGCTCTTCAAAAATTGATGACATAAACCACACATGAAAACTCCCCACTACTATGAGTAATTAACATAACCTTAAGAATACAGAAGTGCAATTCAGAAAGACAAGCACAAAAGCAACAGAACAGTCAAATATGACACTAACAAATACCACCAACCTGGGGATTCAGGCATACAGACACCAGAATTTTATTAGTTTGAATACAGAGTCTTAATTTGAACTTCAAAACTATTTAGAACCTTTAAAAGGTACAACTGATTGTTTAAGAGCATCCCTTTATTCCTCTAAACAAAAGTTATGCCTATACTGCATTAATTTTTCTGCTGGACTGTTAATGGATCACAAATGTTAATTAATCATTTAACTCACCTGACCTGGCTGGGGGGATAAGCAATTAACAACCTCCTCCAGCATCACTGGTATGTGCAATCTTCCAAAATTACTGTTTCCTTTACTTTGACACAACTCTTCTGTTTCACATTTCTGGACAGTTTGCTCCTTCGAGTCAGAGTCGGAAAGCTTTTTCGATGAAGAATGGATCCTTCCAGCCAAACTAGCCACATTTACTGAATTCAGGTTCAAGTTGCGCAGAAACAAACATTTGCAAACTTGGAAAAGATATTGAGATAACATTTTGGAGATGATCAACCTAGAAGAGTAGTAGATGTTAGGAACTACTTTCAAACAAATATTTGAAATAGTGTATTAGTTTAAATAACAAAGTGGAAATGTTATAGGTAAAGCAATACGCGTTCCAAGTTGGGCAGCTTTATAGAGATGTCAGCAAAATGTTTTCAGAACTTTCAGTATTATCTACAAATCAATCAGGTACAAGCATCAAGCAGATTGTTTTCACTAACAGATTTTAATACATGCTTTTCTTGAAGTTACCTGGCCATATGCTACCCATATTTTGCCTGCTTAAGAATATGCTGAGAAAGTTACTCTCCTGATAATTTAAGCCTCAACTGGGTAGTAATTCCCCCTACCTTAAATTGGATAGTGCCGTATCATTCTAACTTTGAATAGACACACAGATCTGAGGTTTTGCAACAAACCACAGTGCATCAACAGAAGACATATATATTACAATGGTATGATGTGCTACTTTTGGCTGAGGTGGGGTTAATTTTCTTCACAGTGGCTATTATGGGGCTGTGTTTTGGATTTCTGCTGAACACAGCAGGTAGGAGACACAGCTGGGGCAGGTGACCCAAATGGACTGGAGGGATATTCCAGACCAATTGATACCATGCTCTGTATAGAAAGTGAGGGAAAGAGGATGCTTGGAGTGATGGCATTTGTCTTCCCAAGTAACCATTACCTGTGATGAGGCCCTGCTCTGCTGGAGATGGCCGAACACCTGCCTGCACGCGGGAGGTAGTGAACTAATTCTTTGTTTTGCTTTGCTTGTGTGCACAGCTTTTCACCCTTCCCCTCCTCTCCCCAGTCCCACTGGCGAGGGAGTGAGGAGCGGCTGCCTGGGGCTGGGCTGCTAGCTGGGGCTAAACCACTAACGCTGTGTGCCATCATCCTACTCACGCTGACCGACACCGGTACGAGCCCAAGACGTCTGGTTAACACGAGGGACACACTGTGCTTACAACCACCCTCATTCCACAGAAATGGACATCTTTTCCTTAGAAGCGAGCAGAAAGTGTATTTCATAACAGCACACGTCTAAAGGGGCACTCGGCCACAATTACAGGCCCTGAAGATCGGGACTTGTACTAACGCAGAAGGTAAAGGCAGCGAGGACAAANGTGGATGGCGGTTACTGCGGCCGCGGCCCGCGGGTGAGTCCGGGGGAGAGGGCGAGACCGGGGGCGGGCACGGCCCGGGGGCCAGACCGGGGGCGGGCACGGCCCGGGAGCGAGTGCCGGGGGTGAGACCGGCAGTGAGACCGGGGCCGGGCGCGGCCCGGACGGTGAGTACCGGGGCAGGCATCTCTGCGGCGGGCNGGGCTAGCGGGACACGCGGAGCCAGAGGCCGCCCGTCAGCCCCGAGCGTAGCCCCGAGCGTACCCCCGTGCCCCGCTGCCCCGCTCGCTCCCTCCCCGCGGGCCCTGCCGCCGCCCNCTGGCCGTAGGGCCGAGCCCGGAGGCGTGCCCCGAGGGAGAGGTGTCTGCGGTAGGGTAAGGACGGCGCCGAGAGAGCCGGGCGGGTCTGGGCCGCGGCCCCGCCGCTCACCTGCCCCCGGTGTTCCCTTTCTCCGTGTCTCGGTTACGCCGCGGCCGGGGGGCGGCTCGGCTGAGAGAGGGCGAGCTGGCCCTGAAGCGGCGAAAGCGTCACTGAAAGCCTTTACCGTGTCGGTTACTGACTGCTTTTAAGGGGGAGCCATCAGCCCTTTGTTAACAACAAAAATGGGCTATTTAAAGGAAATTATATTTTGGTATCGGTTACTGTATCCCATGCATGGCACGTTAACGTAAATCCTGCTTTAGCTCTCTTTAAACCAACGTGCAACGTGACTATATCAATAATCCAGGATGAGCAACATAGGCAGCACCTCTTTCTGCTGAAGAACAAAAAGCTACTCGCTTTAGTCTACAGAAATGTCATATCTCATCTGAAAGCTTGGTCTGCTAATAAGGAAAGCCTGTAGGTCATTTAGTAGTTTAAGCTCTAAAATCAACATAAGAATTTACTGGGGAAGTGCTAGTTGGCTTTTTGAAAGCCGTGCTGAATTAACTCATCTTTTCAGGCCAGTTATAGTGTTTCCCAAAGTCGCACTGCCTTTGGAGCAGTCCATTGACAAATTATGGGTGGATCCAGCAGAGGTGCCTGATCAGATGTGTGAACTCTTTGAAAGAGTAAAAGGCATTATATTGTAAATAAAACCTATCTTGTCAATTGCAGAAAAGATTCAGCTGTTCGATCTGAAAGAGTCTTGGAAGTGAAGCTGGGGGACAGAAGGGATGACTCCTGCTAAGGAAGAAGATGTCTGTAGCCATGTGAAAGTGGTAGTCCGTGTCCGTCCAGAGTCCCAAAAGGAAAAACACGGCAGCTTTAGCAGGGTTGTCCGTGTTATTGACCAGCATGTATTGGTCTTTGATCCAAAGGAGGAAGAAGTTAGCTTCTTTAACAGGAAGAAACTGACCCATAGAGATATTAACAAAAGACAAAGGAAAGATCTTAAATTTATGTTTGATGCCGTTTTTGATGACACTTCTTCCCAGCTGGAAGTTTTTGAGCATACTACCAAAAGTCTAATTGATGGCTTCCTGAATGGATATAACTGTACAGGTAACTTTGCTATTTATATTCTTTAATTAATAAACTTCAGTAAATTTCTCAAAGTTTCTACCATTGTATCCAACGGCTGCAGAGGCATTAAAAAAGCTGAGATAGAAATAAAACATTGTGTTTTAATTCATAGACATGAAAGGCTGACATTTTAGCATATGGAAGTTAGGATAGCTCTACTCTATTTTAAAAAGAAGTTTATGTTAATGTTATAATAGACTTGGGAATTTTATTTGAAATATATGTGCTAATGGGAATCCTCTGGAGTTACTGAAGCAGAAGCAGTTGGGTCACTGAGTGTGTGGTAATGTGCTTTATGAACTCTTTAAGGTCTTGGGTTTTTTTATTGGCTCCTGGAATGTGGTGAGGAAATGAAATGCCTATCAGCAATAAGTTGATGGCTTAGGGTTATGAGAGTAAGTAAATAATATTTTCATGTAACATGTCAGTGAATGAATTTTTGAACTGAAAAACCAAAAATGTTATTTTGAAGCATCTCTCTCTAATTATAGATGTGAAAGGTAAAGCCTAAGTAAGATTCTTGAGCAGTTTATGAAACAGTTGTGCAGAATGACAGAGGTCTGTGAATGTTCATTTGACTTTTGTGTTCCTGATTAGCTTACAAATAAATTACGTATTTTTGCTTTGTTGTTTTTTTGGGGGAAAATTCAGTGCTTGCATATGGTGCAACAGGAGCTGGAAAGACTCATACAATGTTAGGTTCTCCTGAAGATCCTGGAGTCATGTATTTAACTATGATGACACTTTATAAACGCATGGATCAAATAAAAGAAGATAAAACATGTGATGTTGCTGTCTCTTATTTAGAGGTGAGTTCCTGCATTTAGTGTGTTGCTTTTAATAAGTTATATTTTATGAATAAAGATAAGCTGATTTTGCTTTCCTCTGGTCCTTTCTGGGGCTTGACAAAATGTGTCCTTATGGGAGTGGAGCTGTATTGTGCTCTGCAAACGTGTTTTCGGGCACCTTTTACTGTTTTACAGAAGGCTGCCCAAAAAGGGCAACCTCTTCTAATATATTCACTGAATGTTCATGATTTGTGTCTTGCTGATCAATTACATGCCTCTGAACATCTGTTGATGTGTGCAAGAAAATATCATTTCAGGGTAATATTTTAGGTCTTCACAGTAACATCCTATAAGCACTCTGATAAAGCACAACAAAATGATGTTCTGTTTTTTCAAGTAAATGTTTTGGCACCGCTGCTGAGTGGTGCTAGTAAAATGGTTATCTTTTTAGCTCCCTTAAAGTCTTAATGGACTCTAGATGGTATTTGGGAGGGGTAGAAGGAGATGGGGAAAATTTGCATTGCCATAGTCTTCCACAGACCAAGAAATAAGACATTTAACAATTTTAACAGAAGTAGGTTTGAACTAAGAAATACCGCTGAAGTATGGATTGTGATGTACAATGGAGAAAAATAAATGCTTTGGATTCATGCTTGTTACAAAGCTGTTTTTTGTAAAAAGAAAAAGTTGGGTTTTTTTCAATAACAAATTTTATTTACTAGAAAAAATTACTTCTAAAATCTAAAAAGAAATCGTGTGAATTGAATATTTTAAGCTCAGTATAGGAAAAATGTAAAAAAATTATAGCATGAATTCACTACTTTGTCTTAAAGGAGTATTAAAAAAGACTGGTGATTTCTGTTTATTTAAGTTTAATTCTGTCAACTATGGGAGGATATCTTAATAAAATATTTTTAAATCCCTTTCAAAGGTTTACAATGAACAGATACGTGATCTGCTGGTCAACTCTGGACCTCTGGCTGTTCGTGAAGATGGCCAGCAAGGGGTGGTAGTTCAAGGTCTGACATTACATCAGGTATGGAAATATCTATAGAAGCTTAAAATGTGCTTGAGATATTTGGGAAACATTCCCATTGCTCTGAGAGTTGTATGGAATTTGGTAATTTCCTAGTGGGCTTTTTTCTGGCCATAAGCACCAGTAGCTTGCAAACTAAATTAATTAGTTAAAAGCACATTGTGGAAAAAACCTGCTATTCTTACTGGATGCACGTATAGAAGCATTCTGTCCTTGTTATCAAAAGGGTACCATTGGCTTGATGCTCATCCAGCAGATTTTGGAGGATTTCTTTTCTGGCTAAAACATCTTGGTATTGCTTTCGTTGCCATCTTGGAGTGCTCTACACAACTGTGGAGTCTAAAGGTTGTTTTTGTTTGTAAATAACCATGTTTGAAAAGTTCTGTGTTAACTTACTTTCCCAGGCCAGCACAGCCATTCTTTGGTAAGGTCAATGATAGAACTTAGTTTTCCAGTCTGAAAATCAGTTTCTGTGGGCCTATTTTCTTGCAGCTTTCAGTGTATGTTACATGCTGTGACAGGAAACAATATTCAAAGTTTGGCTAGCTCTGTGAACATCCTTTTTCCTAAACCCTGAGTCTTGTGAGGAAAAAACTTCCCTTGTACTAATGCATTGAATAGTGATATACTAATTTAAGTCAGACATTCTTTAAACAGGCTGATTCTAACTATGGAGAATCTTTCAGATTTGTTTAAGTTCTTTACTAAAAATATTTTCTGGTTTGAGTTGCTTCACTTAAGTGCTTGCTTTTCATACCTTACTGCTTTTTAGCTGAGCATATTTGTTTGAATTTCAAAACAGGAAATTTCTCTTATTTCTAGGTAGGTAAAATTTTAAGTTCAGGGGTTTTTTTGAAGGCGAATATTAATGTAAATGTATTTTAGGATCAGTGTATTCCTATAGTCGATGGAAAAAAAAAGAAAACTGTATTTGTCTTGTGCTCTACTCTTAAAGCCTAAATCAGCAGAGGAAATCCTTCAGATGTTGGATTATGGAAATAAAAATAGAACTCAGCATCCCACAGATGTGAATGCCTCCTCCTCCCGGTCCCATGCTGTCTTTCAGGTAAGATGATATAGGTGGTCATTACTGTGAGTTGCAGTTTTGGTTTAAAGTTGGATACAATGGAAGTTTTTACTTTTAAACTGTATAGAACCTTAGTTTGGAGAAGAGAGGATTGGAGTTTTCCAGTTTACTCTTCTTGTTGGAAGTGTGTACTGGTTCTTAGTGTTTATGCTATGTTTATTCCATTATTTTCAATGAAAAGGTCTCTTGTTCCGATACTTTGAACCCATTATATATAAAATATGTACTTGTACCTTCTTAACTTATATTCCTTAGAGGAAATAACTTTTATGTAAAATGATAATTTTGAGCTTTAATGTACTCCCATATTGTAATGGTTTAAACTGAAAGTTATTGGTGGTTTTTTTAATGCTTTCTGGTTTCATGATGTTGCTTAGCATTTCTCTGGGAAAAAATAATTTACAGAATGCAGTTATATGTCTGACTATAAGCTAAGAATCTCAAGTAGTACCTTCTTATTTTACTTTTTTTGTTATTGTTAATTTTTACAATAAAGTGATTTCCTAATATCCTGGTATGGATCAAGTTTTAGAAAGTGAAATGATGATTCTTGGTTTTCAGAAATGAGTTTTGAATGAGTTGTACAAATATGCTAAAACTTAAGATTTCTCCTAAGATTTTTGGTGTTGATTACACTGCCGTATTCTTCTGACTTCTCTTTTTAAATACAACCTGTGATATTTAAAAACTAGTCCTGTTATCAACAATGTCTTTTTTTTTTCCTGTTTGCTGTTACATACTGCAAAGCAGTATCTTGAATTATTTATTTGATCCACTCTGGGTTGAAAAATACTAAAATAAATTTGGTTCTGGCCCTTGCATTACAGCATTTAACTGCTGGGAAGTTCTTAACAGTATCTGAAGACTTAGACAATGCTAAGTAACTATAGCAAAGTTAAAAAAAAATCAGTTTGTAAATATGTAACAGAACAAAAGTCATTGCCAGTCTAAAAGCTTCTGTTTTCCTGTATGTCTTAAACTTATATTTGAAATTGCTCTTCCTGTTTTTAATTTTCCCTGAGGTCTGCCCTTCTTGTGCATTGTACATGATCACACAAAGACTTCTTTTGAAGTTGTTTGGGTTGAGAGCTGCATTGTCATGTATGTGTGCTGCCTTTAGAAAGGCCCAAGGTACAGTGCTACAGACAGATCAGAGTGGACTGCTGATTTCTGTTTGTTTACTTGCTGGGCTGGGATGTTTTATCTCCCTCACCTTTACTCAGGAAAAAGCTCTGAATTTTATTATCTGGCAGGCTTTTCTCAGTACATTCCTAAAAGTGGCAAGCAGTTAAATCACTTCAGTTTCTCATATATTTCTGCAAATCTGTGACATTCTGCATAAGAGAATTGTGTCTTTGTTTCCAGAGATGTAAGTGATGAGAAATCCCCAGTGCTGTCATGACTGCTCTTTATTTTTAAAGTTTCTATTATTTTAAGAGTTGCTTTTTCGTAGAGATATGTTATTTTTTTTGCTTTTCTTGTTAACTTTATGGGAGCAGGATATTTTCTGAAACTGACTCAGAAATTAGTAAGTCTTGGCCCAGGACATTCTGAGCTGATTTTAGAGATGCAAGTTTTGCCTTACTGTACCATATGTCTTAGGTTTGGAATATCTATCTGGGTCAGGCTATTACTGCATCTGAGAGGAAAATCTGAATTGCGACACTGTTCTATTGAGAGTGTTCTGCTTTGGGGCATTTCCTGTATCTTTTGAATTTTTACAAAAGCTTGAGTCATACAACATAGTTTGGCTGTCACTCCACCTTTCCCCACTTCATTAATGATAGTTACTGTGTTGTTCTGGTAATGTGTTCCCGGGCTGAGGTTCTTTTTTTTTTGCCTATTATACTGGAAATAGTACAATTGAACTTACAGTGCTGTTTATATAGAAACATATCTATTTGAAATAGATTTACATTTCATGTCGTGTCATAAGAATTTTATTCATTCACAATACTTGTCAATCTGTTTTCTGTTACAAGGTACTGTGAAGACTTCACTTCTCATGCACAAAGCTTAAAGCTACAGAAGTAGTGAGATACTGTCTGTACTAGTCAGTCACCTTATATTCATGGCAGCCCTTTCCTAATTCACTGTCCAGAAGGGTCTTCATGAATGTGTCATAACCATTAGTCATATTAACAAAAGGAACAGAGAATCCTGAAAAAATATGAAGCCATCTAAGGATAACTTCGATCCTTCTTACTGACCGTATATTTATGCTTCGCCTACTTCCTTATAAATCTGAAGAAAGAATACCCTCACTAGCATAAGGAAGCAAAACATGTAATTCTTTTGTACATCTCTGTACCGTGAAAATTTCAGGAAAGATGGATGAAGTGGCCTCAGGAGGCATCACATTTGAAAGGATCCTGAAGTGTATTTTCAAAGCAGTAAATGACTATTGTTTCCTATTAATGGAAGATACAACTAAGTCTAAATCACTGAAAGACCAGCCTTTTCCTGGCTTATCCCTATATATATCTTTATGGCTTAATCTTAAATGTGCATTTGAAAAAGGAACACCTCTTCCAATTTGAAGTTCAGTAGTGTGATATGCATTTTTAGTGCAGAAGAATCTAGAGCTGTGAAATTCATTTTCCCTGTAAAAAAACTCACTTATCTTTGCTGCTTTGTGAGCCTGGGCCAGTTGGTCACTTAATCCTCTACAGCAGGACGGGGGAGAGAATCAGAAGCAAGAGAGGGAGGTACCTTGTGGGTCACTTAAGTGAAGGGAAACTGGCGGGTGGGGGGCAACTGCTTGCCACCATCAGGCTAATGCCCAGCCATCCCTCTAGCAATGGCTACTCAGAGTAACTTTCAGTCACTTGGGGACAGGTGTTTGCTTGCAACCTCTTGCCCACCGCCTTGCTACCATACAACTGCTGGTCAGCAAAATTAAATCACCAGTGTGTGTTATCAGCACTGGCCGGGTCACAAGTCTGGAAGCAACATACGGGCTGCTGCTCAGAAAATTAACTCCACTTCAGTCAAACTCAGTGCAACTATACTCTGCATCTTTCCTTACTAATACATGAAACAAGGGACATTAAGAGGTGTCAGAAATGGATTCACTGTTTTCCATTAGGCCAAACTGCCTGTTGACGTTAGACATGTACTAAAAGGTTTAACTTGGATTATGAGAAGGATTCCAATACAGATGTCTGAAAACAGTTGTTACACTATGAAATTAACTTACTGCTTAGATTGGTTAGTGGTTACTTTTTAATTATTTTCTTTTTCTTTTTAATTGTAGATTTACCTACGGCAGCAAGATAAAACAGCTAGTATTAATCAAAATATTCGTATTGCCAAAATGTCTCTCATTGACCTGGCAGGATCTGAACGTGCCAATGCAACAAGTGCCAAGGGGGCTCGTTTTGTAGAAGGAACAAATATTAACCGGTCCCTGCTTGCTCTTGGAAATGTCATCAATGCACTGGCAGATCCAAAGGTACGTGCTGCTTTCTCATACAGTCTTTACCTCCTAGGGTTCTGAAAACATTTTAAAAAGTGCTAAACTGATGGAAGTAGAAGGTGGTTTACATTGTTGATGCTACTCACATCATCGCTCTCATATAAGATTGTCTTAAGGGTTTCTACCATCATGTCTGTGACAGCTGAAAGACAGTCTCATGAGTGAGGAATCTTAAAAATGATGTGCAGCTGCCTAAGGATGGTGTCAAAGATAAATGGTACCTGCTTTTCTACCTTCATATGTAGAGAAGCTTGCATGAGTAAATGAGTAACCTTACAATTAACCTTTAATCTTAGGGGGAAGCAGCTTTTATAGGATAAAACAGCGCCTCTTCCAAGTTGTTCTTTTGGGATCTCACATACATCCATACACACACGCATCCCTGCTCAAAGCAGTGAGTCAGTCTCCTGACCTGGCTCACCAGCTCAAGGCAAGGAATAGGTACAATTGTGTAGGACAATGACAAAACCTCCTGAACTTCTGCATAAGTAGAGTCAAGTCTGTTGTCTACCATGACACTCTTTGTCCTTCTGCTCAACTAGCAAATTCCTCCTTCAAATATGCCAAGAGAAAATTAGATTTAATTTCCCTTCCTGATGCTGCATGTCCTCATCATCATCTTGTTGGAGGGGGAGGTGGAGTTTAAAATCTGTACCACTGACATAAGAAAGAATCTTCATGTTGATTTATTTGATGTGGGATTGGGTTCCTAGTGACCAAACTTAGCATCATGAAATGAAAATTCTGTAGCTTCACAAAGCAGAGCGTGTGTTGCCTGGAAAGTTGTGGAATCTCCATCCTTGGAGATAATCAAAACCCTACTGGGCATAGTCCTTGCCATCTTACGCTAGCTGACCCTGCTTTGAGCAGAGGGGTTGAACTAGAAGGATTTTAGAGGTCCTTCCTAATCTGGATGATTTTGTAAACTGAAAGTGGTTTAATATAGTTTACTTTATCTGTTAGTTGCCTTGTCACAAACATAGGAGTTACATATCCAGGCATCAGAAAGTAACCTACCTAATACATATGTTGTAAAGATCTTGAACAGTTCCAAGAGACTTAAACTGTTTAAGATGTATCAATACTTTTAAGAAAAACCTAATGTCAAAGAAAACTTTCATGGCTGTTTGTCATGTTTTGTGTCACTGTTGAAATTCTAAGCAGACTTCTATTTAAAGTACAGTTGACTAAACCATGAAAATATATATCACTCTTTTCAGAGCAAGAAACACATTCCTTATCGAAACAGCAAGCTCACCCGTTTATTGAAAGACTCTCTTGGAGGAAATTGCCGAACAATAATGATAGCTGCTATTAGCCCGTCGTCCTTGTTTTATGATGATACCTATAATACTCTTAAGTATGCAAACCGAGCGAAGGATATCAAGTCTTCTGTGAGTATATTGGTATTTATTGATCTCTTGTTAAAGTACAATAATGTAGTATTAGAAGAAGAATAATTTCTTTTGGAATGTTGTATTTTCCTTCACTTTTGTCTCAAAATTTTGTTCCATTACATCTTCTTTCTTTACAGTCAACTCTTCCATATCTGACTGAGAGGAAGCAGGTGTAGCAGATACATAGCAGATCCTAGAGCTGGCCTAAAAGCAGCATAGGTTCATTAATGAGATGATGCCAGTTTGAAAGAGTTTGTTTTGTGAGCATGAAATTTAGAAATAATCCTCAGCTGATAGAATTCACATCCTTTTTTAGTATCTTGCTATTACTTTCTCAATAAACTGTAAAGTATATTAAAGAAATTTCTGACCAGTTGTACAAGAGGCAGTCCAAGTTTGTACAGGTAGAATTCAGCTGGAGTCAAGAAGCTCAGGGAGATTGTATTGATAAATGAAATGCTGGAATGTCCTGTTGCTGGTCTCTGTTGTTTTAATTTTATTTTTCATAGTCTTTATTATTGCAGCTCCTAATTATTTTTATGTAATACAGGGTTCACTGTAATTTCCATTTGTTGCATACTTAAAGGTAGCTTTTATAATAAAATGCACGAGATAGACACTAAATAGTAAAACTAATCTGAATAAATGCAAAACATGCTTACACATGTAAATGTAATTATTTTAGGTTTGTTGAAGGAAATGTCCTGGCCAGGGGTGTGCAACAGATGACAACAAAAGCTGACAGTCATATTCTTGTTGTACAAGTCAGGATTTGTCTTCTCTCTTTCCTCATAATGTAGTACGTGTGTAACTATGTGGTACATACACACAGTGGGTTTATTATGCATGAAAACATGAAGGAGCCACCTTTAAATTCTAACTTGTTTCTTTACAGTTGAAGAGCAATGTTGTTAGTTTGGACAGTCACATAAGCCAGTATGCTAAAATTTGCAATGAGCAAAAGAAAGAGGTATGTAAAAAATCTCTTGTTAAGAGGTTGAAAGGTTAACTGTTAACTTTGAATATAAAAAATAGTTTATGGGATTGAACCTATAAAGTAATATGGTTCTAATGTATTTTGAAGTAAGAAAATTTTGTCTTCTGAGAGGAATATCACCTGCTGCCATTTGTAAAGCTGTTCAACATCAGCACTGAATGATACGAACATCATATTTCAACTAAAAGGTGCTTCTTTTGGTTTAGATTCTAATGTTGAAGGAGAAACTGAGAAAATATGAAGAAAAGCAAGCAAGCATTCCTGAAAATCATAATACTGCAGAGCTTTCAAACAACCTGCAAGTGGAAATAGAAAGGTAAATGAATCACATCATGAGCTTGCTTCCAAGGTGGAGTTTGTCTGACTCGTAAAAGCATTTGTAAAACAAACCTGCTCTTTTCAATAGTGGTTTCCTCATTTTAACGTTGCTTTACTTAGATCTAAGTATGGCTTTGCCTAACATTTTGTTTCTTTTTAGAACAACTTGGTGGTGGATTTAAAATGGAAGGGGGGGGACACAGGAAATGACATGTGGCAGAAAGGAGCGTATGAATGCTGGCTTCCAGCAAAGCTTCTTAACAGGTTGTGTTTGTGGGTAGGCAGAATGTAGTTCGCATAAATGACAGCAGCTCTTGCGACTGTTGGCAGACACTAATTGAAGTGGTATCTTTCCTGCAAGGTTTGAGAGAGACAAAACCTGGAAGTTTTTCTACAAAGACTTCAATTTATTTTTGTGGATTCCTTATTATCTATTGCTTTAATATTTCTTGGCCTCTTTTTCTTCTTGGAAATGTTCCTGTCTATCTTTTCTCATGTGACAGTCTCATGAGAGAACACAAAAAGTAACAAACTAAAATGAGAAGTATCAATTTGTTGTAGAAGCCACTGTATTCCATGAAGAGGATAGGTTTTGGGGCAAAAGACTTTGACTTTCGGGATGTGTCTCTGCATATCTCATCTCATATTTCTGACAATCACTCACCTAAGTTGATTCAGCTAATTTTTTTTTTATTTGGGCCTTTGAATGTGCTAATTTTTAACCTGGAAAACTTTCTGAGGTGAAGTAAAAAACCATTCAGAGCAAGATGTTCTCTAACTGTGTTTTATTTTAGTGGCATTCCAGACATTTCAATAAACCCTTTCATTCAGGTTATATAAATTTAATTTTCAAAAGAAGTGTGGGCTTCTAAGTCATGTTGATAGTTCTGACAGTTTTCCTGCATATTTTTGCACTGTATGTCTTTAAGATTGATTTAATTTCCTGTGATTTGCCCTTTATTTCATTCTTTGTGTGTGGGAAGAGTCAGTCAAGGGCACGGTCTCTAAAATAACTTTTCAAAAGGCTGGACATATTCTATGCCAAGATTTGCTGGTCAGAGAATGTTTGTTTGCATTTTGTTGTTATGGGATATCCAAAGGGCCACATGTAAGCCTATGCTATTCCATCAGGATATCAGAAATGATGTGGATTCTCTTTCTTCTCATTAATATCCTGCCAGGTTCGTCATACTGATGGTGTGGGTAATGAGTTGATTTCTCCCACATTCATTTACAGGTTTTGAAGATATTGTGCTACCTTCTCCCTTTAGTTAGGACAGGGAAGAGAGCCTTATCCATGATCTTGTATTTCAGTCCAACTACCCATGATTTTTGCGTCTCTATTGTCTGAAAGAGACTCACTGAGTACACCACTTGCTTCTTCAAACCTGAAAGTCATTCCTCCTTCTGCTAAAGCTTGGAGATGTGTTATCTGCCAGCCCTTTAAGTCTTGAGCCTGTTGAAGTAGACAGTGGACACTGGCTCAAGAACTACGACCAACAGGTCCTTGAGCTCTTTGACACTGGGTAGTATAAGGCGTTCATACCCTGGATATGCCTACAGGATAACTTTGTAATTATTCAAGTGAAGACCAGAAGGGTAAAGATAACTCCGTAAGAACAGGAGTGTGCTTATTGAAAGACTGAATCCAGCTTAAGGCAGGAATTTCACAAATGCTTCTATACTTCATGCTACATTTGGAACGCCAGTGAATATAAGTACACGAAAGGTTGGTTTACCAGTAATGGCTCCTCATAAGGAGTGTACATAGAATCAGAATCTGCACCCTCATCTAACTTATACCCAGCTTTTTCCTGTGATGGAAACAGAGAGGATTCACTTTGATTCCTTATTGCTGTATTTCCCATGCAGAAGGGAGGAACCATGTTTCTATGGATACTATAGAGGACAAAAATTCTCCACGCAGTGTGCAATCAATAGTATAGTAGTATAGATAGGAACAGCGTAGAGTAAGAATTCTGATATGCTGCAGCTGACTGTTTCGTTATCATGGAATCTTTTAGGTTAGAAAAGACCTCAAAGATCACAGAGTCCAACCATTAACCTATCATTGTTCCTTAAAGAAATAATACTTCTAAATTCTGTGAGTGTTTTAGTACACATTTTTACCTAGATATGATAGCATCCTCTAGACACTAAGTGAAAACTCTTGTGTTTCTAAATCTGGAGAAGAATTATTTTCTTAATTCTGTTTCTTTTTAAAAGGCGAGTAATAAAACACTAGAATAAAAGACTCAGTTATTCAAACTTTAGGCTGTGAAATAGAATTGCTACTTCTGAAATACTGGCAAGAAGTCAATTATATGACAGGAATGTCTCTTCAACTTGTTCTGGAGTTTAACCTGGGGGTTTTTAGCATTTTTATAGTTTTTAATTTTATGGGGTTTTTTTAATATTAAAAACTGTCTAACCTCAAATGTTGCATGTCTTTAGAATGCTTGCATGTTAAACTGTGCTTTTATTTTTATATAAAGTTCTAACAACAGAGGATGTAATGAAATACTTTGTATATGAGGTTGGTCATTATTGAGATATACAGTATGTTTTTGGCCATTCTGTACTGAAGCATTTTCAGTATTCAGGAGTGAAGTGAAAAAGTACCACCACCAGTGAAAGTTATATTGCAGTATGGCAATGCTTCCAGGTCTTCTTATGTTCTTGTTATTCTGACTTGTGTTGCAGACTACGGGTAACCAGATAACCAGTTACTCAATGACTCCTTGAGTAACATCTACCACTAGTTTGGTTTTCCCCCCTATTAGCCTAGTATTCTAGTATGTAGAATGTTGTGATTTTTATCATCCATTAGAGATGAAAATTGTACAACTACTTCAGGGAAGGTGAGCAACTGAAGATGTTTGTGATTTTCCTCTTTTTGAGGATAGCCAGCAGGTTTTTTGAACACCTTGTGTGTCTATGGCAACAGTAGTCAGATCTGTTTAATAAATTGAGGTATTTATTGAGTAGAGAACATAGGTATTTAGTATCTTTTGGAGTTGGAGAAAGGCATCTGAAGCTTCTTCACATTAGTCTTTTCATTTAAATCCCAGTGTTGTCTTCATAATTATGACAAGGTTTATTTTTAGTGACTCCTTCAAAATTTCACATCCCATTTTCAGTTCAAATACATAAAATTCGTACTGATGTACTGACATTTTATTTAGTGCTCATCTATAATAGGCTTTACTAATTTCCTTTTAATTTCTTTATTTTATTAACTTGGAATTGAAAATTCCCCTACCAAAGAAGATGGTCATAAAAAGTCTTCAATAAATAATTAATTATTATCCTTTGGTCTTAGATACAAAGAAATCCTTAAAAATGTTTTTACAAACCGTGAGGAAATCAGAAAAGAATACCTTGAGGTGGAAAAGAAACTGAAAGAAAATACACTGAAGAAATATTACCAGAATCAATGTCATGAACAAATTCAACTGATGTGCTCTGAAGAAAGAGTAGAAAAGGTGGGTTTTCTGTAATATAGTACAGGGTATCATCTCTTCATTTTGGTATATTTGTGTAAATTTTGTTTAAGTAATTATGTAATGAATTAATGCATAAATATTTAATTAAAATGGGACACAGATTATCACTCCTCTATGACTATTGATGTGGTGACCTAATCTTTGAGGTAAACAGCAGAGTACTGTTGTCTTCTGAATAGAAAAGAGTACCTTTTGCCTTGTTAGGACACTACTTTGGTTGTATCCAACTTGCTGTTGCTGGTTTTGTGCCTTTTAGTTGTCATATTTCAGAAACAGTACAAACATCAGAAGAATTTGATGTTTGAAGATAGAGGATTTTCCTTTTACACAATGCTTTATCCTTTAGCAGGCTTTTTGTAGGGCATACAGCATAAGGAAAACAGAAAAATTGCTTCTTCATATTCATTCTTGAGTTACTAGGAATTATTTGGTTATATTATATAAAAGTAAGGGAAAAAAATCTTTATATATAAAGAGAACTTGGTGAACATAATTTGAAAGTTTCCACCTTAAATGCTGATTATTTTGGGGTTTGGTTTTTTTCTTAGGCCACTTGCAAGCGTGATCTAAGGCTTGCAGCACTTAATAGCCACTATGTACGCATGCAGAAGAAAAAAGAAGAGCAGACCATCCTTTTTGAGGAAAATACCAAATGGCTGCACCGTGTTGAAAATGAAATGCGCCTTCTGGGTCGAGATGGGTGTATTCCAAAAGTAAAATGCCTTTCACTTTGTCATGGTTGGGGATGGGGAAAAGGGTAAAACCTCTGAGTTAAGAACAGCTTAGTAATTGAAATAAAGTAAAATATATGGAGAGAGTATACAGAAGGAGGCAAACATCTTTGGGCGTGCGTAGATAAGCATCCATGCGTGCCTGTTGGATTCTTAATGCTAATTGCAGCACGCGTGCTATTGGTCCAAGGAATCTACAAAGTTATATTTATGCATGTAAATAAAAATCAAGTCATTCATATTTTTCTACCACAAAACTTTATTATAATAATATAACTCCACTCCATCTTTAGTTTTCAATATAGGCTGATCTAATATTTTTAGTTTAAATTTTAGTTTCTTCCTACCAGTTCAATATACAGCTGTTTGATTTTCATTTTTATTCCTAATTTCCCAAAGGAGCTTTGTCAAGATCTGCAGTATTGCCATTTAAACCTAGCAGTTCAGGACCTGAAAGCCCAGATTGAACACATGTTGTCTCTGGTGTCCCTTCAAGATCAGTATAATAAGCAGACAGAAAAGTAAGTATGGTTTGATGGCTGGTGGGATAAGACTTACATTCTGACACTTGTAACTTGAGAAGACCTATTTAGAGAATTTCATTTTAATCAAAACAAAAGCTAGATTTTTCTCAAACTTTTTGTTTTCTTGGTTAAAATTATGTTTTCTTAAGCAAACTTGTCTTGCCTCTTGCTGTTTTAGAGTACTAAATACTTCACTTCCAGTTCTTCGCAAGCAATACCTGATTTTGAAAGAAGCTGGGTTGACGAATGACTTAAGTGAGACTGAGTATGCAGAGGTTGAGCAGCTGATTCAAAGACAAAAATCAGTAGCTTGGGCTGACCAGACTGAAGAAAAGAATCAAAATCAAAACCATGAAGTAGAAATGTCAGCTATCTTTTCATTCCCACAGCTTGTGAGCAGACCAAACACCCCATGCCGTAAGTATATCATTAATTTGTTCTCTATTGGAAATACTTCTAAATACCTCCTGCAAAGCCAGATATCATCCATAAACACAGATGTGCACTTCTGCAGATACTGAAGCCAAATGTAAAATTGAGCCTCAGACCCACTTTCTACAAATTATACAGCATTCTTAATTGGATATAGGAAAGAAGTTTACCTTTTCCATGGCTAGACACACACTGCGACAGATGAATTCATCCTTTTCTTGTTGTAACATACCTCATGTATCAATGTTCATAGATCCTGTGAGTGCTATTAAGAATTGCATTTGAATCTTTCATGTGACATTGATGGAAAAGAAATCATAGTGTTAGTTGGTTACAATTCTGTTAAAGTGACTTGAAGTGTTAAGCAGGTATAGTTTTTCGTAGTTTCTGATAATAGCCTTGAGGGAGATGAGATTTTCTACTAATTACAGGGTCACTTGGAATCAATTTACTACAATATTTTAGAAGTTTATGTTTCCAAGAATTAGAGGATTCCCTATATTTACCATGGAACTGACTGTTTTGCTGTATCCTGATGGCCCTATTTTTTCCCCATAACTCCATACAGCTGGCTTTTCTTCTTTAGCTGTGAAGCGAGTTGCCCTGAAGCATAGTTTGGGTAAAAAGGGATGAAGAATCCTTATAGACACTGCTGTTCTGATGGATTACAAACAAAATTTCATCCTGATAGTGCAACTGCTGTGGGGCCCATGCTTGTGTTTTGCGCTGTGGATAGGAAGCACTCAACACACTGAGCCTTTCTCATTACTGCTAATAATCCATAACTGACAGATATCCATAGGTAACAAGGGAAAAACAGATAAATAGTGCTTTAAAAAGTACTTCAGCTTCTCAAAAGCTGGTAGTTCTGAAAAGAGCATTGACCCCTGGTGAACAGTGAAATGAGTTCCCTTCTTTTGATAGCTTTCTTCCTCCATACAGCTTGAGAATTACTTTTTCAAAATCATTTATTACCTCTCTTCTCATTAAAAGTGTATGTGATTTTTGGCATGTGTTTGTGTTGCTGTTGATGATACCAGATAGTTGATACACAGTGTTTCACTGTCTGCAGTGTGAACTTCAGACTGTGTTGGCAGTGGGCTGGAGTTTCTTGGTTTGGTTTGTTTGTTTTTTGGTTGGTCTGGGGGCTTTTTTCATGAGTGGCATTGGGTTGATTTTAGTTTGGGTTGGTTTTTCTTTTAGTGTCTGTTTGTTTTTGTTTCTACAGAAAGAGGGAAGAGAAAGTTAGCAGATTTGCATGCTTACACTTTTTATTCTGCCCATGTTAGTCAGGGATTCATTCAGCAAGGTTGAAAGCTGGTATTTATTTTAAATCATAGGCATATATTTTTAGATACTGTGGGGTTTTTTGTGTAGAGGTACTTTTTTTTTCTGACAGAATAGGTAGGGACACTAATCCAGAAGCTCTGTAATATCCTTTGTAACTAAGTATTGAATGTAATGATTCTGTCTCATCATATGTAGGTTATCATTGTTGTGAATTTCAATTTCTGATGCTAGTAAGCTTTGTTAGAGTTCTTGATTAATCTACTTTTTTTCTACCTTTCTTGAAGTTTTGTGATGTAAGAGGCCTGGTCTGTTCTTAGTGAAATTAGTACTAAAATGACTATTATTTGAATTCCACATGATCTATTAAAACATAAACGTTTCATTTTATTAAAATCATTAGACATTATTTAAGGGGTTGTCTTGAAAACCTTTTATGTAGGTTTTCCAATTATTCTCTTATCCTAGATGTTGTTGAACTTTATGTTCAAGTAAGTAAATGGGCACCATTTTCAATTTTCAGCCAAGACAGACGTTTTTCAATTGTAAATGTTGTCTTTGACTGAAGATTATCACAAAAATCTTCTGTGGTATTTTTAGGATTTTTATTTGCTTTTTGGTCTTTGGAAGAGGAAATAGGAGGCATTACTTTCACTCCTTTCCCTGTCTCTTTAGATGCAGGGTAAAACATGGTAGAAACAACTGATCTCCAAATTTTTCAACCTTTAGGGAAAGGTTTCCTAAAATACTATAGGTGTTGACACAATCGCTTCAATACAAGTGGGAAGGAAAAAAGTAATCCACTTACTGGTGGTTGAATTTTTTTTCTGTTCAGCACACAAATGAAATTAAATCTCTCCTCTTCAATTGTTTGTTTGAATTCACATATAAAATATGTTGGACTATTAAATTATATAGTGTTATGGAAATCCATTTCTCTTGTGCAGGATGTATACAACATACTAATAAGAAAAAATCATAAATCAGAAAAAATACATTAACGTGGGAAAATATGTAGTCCAAGGGCAGCATCCCAACCAGAAATGCGAAGGATGCAGTAATTTCTTTTTTTCTTCATAGATGAAATAAATTATTCAATAATCCAATTCCTTCTTCCTAAAGCTATATCGGATGTATGCTTGGTAAATGTTATCAGCAGCTGACCTAAGAACTTAGTGAACAAATAAAAAGAGAGATTTATACAAACTTCCTTGCACCTTTGATGCACTGATATTTTATTATCTATAATGTGCTCAAGGTGTTGGGAAGGAAGTAGTGTTTTGCTCCAAGGTGGAAAAAACAAAAGAAACAAGAAAACACAGTGGTCGTTATTCCTTATACAAAACCCCATATTTCACCTTTAACATATTTGCATGGACTGCATCTTGTCATCAGGAAAGAGCAATGCATTTCAGTTCTTGTGATTTGGTTCTTCTTTTTATTTTGAGAGATGTAATTTTTTTTAATCTCCCATTTAATGTAAATGTATGTTGCCTTGTGTTGGAAGTTTCTTTTCTAAATAATTTAGGGGAGAAAATACAAAAGTTAATTGGTGGCAATGCAGTGATTCCTTTATATGAAATGCAAGTCTGGAGCATCTAGATTGAGGAAGAGAGTGTACTAGGTCTGCTGGTAACAAATCTCAGGCATTGCTCTTGAACCTATGTTAACACGTTTGAAAGGCAATTTTTTGAGGTAAAAACCCTCTGCAAAAATGAGATAGCACTCATGTATAAAACACAAAGCATTATGAGGAAAATATTCATTTCTCTTCAGTGTAGGCTTACAAAGTAAATAATTGTATCTCTTTTGTTGAAGTCAGAAGTATCTAGGGATGTGTGCAGTATCTGTGCCTAATCCATATATGTGGAAGTTTCAATCATTAAGAAGCTACAGGTCCCTGTTCAGTTGCTATGTGTTTAGATTGGTAGTGATGCAGGAAGCCGTCTGTGTTTAAAGACAGTGCTGAATTCTGTGTGTTGCAGAAGATGAGGCAGTAATCATTGTAGAAACTCTTTTACTAAACTTTTGCCTGCAGTTCTTTGAGGGAACCATGACAATGTTCAAATGCAAATTAATTGTTATTGTGTGTTTTTGCATAAAATTAAAGTATTTTAAGTCACATAAATAACTTTTCTGATTGCAAGCGCTGTCTCCAAAAGGTCAAAGCAGCTACATAATTTCTGCAGAATAGGTAAAACTATGAAAGCAGGACCTTAACTTATTGTGTGTTTCTTTGAAATTAACTACATTTGCTAGCTGGTCCTGAAGAAGGAAGTCAAACTAGTAATTGATGTGGAAAAAGAATCTAAAAATTGAAAAGAGAAGGATAGCAAAGGTGAAAGGGTTTGGGGATTTATTCTAGGTTTTGTTAAAAGTCTTCTACGGCAATAAGTTCTTGGAATATAATTCTAAATGTTCTTAGTTTATTATATGAATTGATTTTGATATTATCTTGTTATAAGATCCTTCTTCCTATAAGGAGTTTCAAAATAGCAAAGAATTTCAGCTGATTTGCAGTAATGCCTAAATCTTTGTTTCTAATGAAGATTTCTTCCTTGGAAAGGGTCTCTTATATATTAAATAATATAAAGTTGTGGTGTGGGAGGAAAAAATAAAGATGTTTTCTGGCCATTCATTCAATATCTATTTCTATGGTCAAATTATCAAGATAGTTAATTCTTGTGAATCAACTCTTGATTTCTAGTGAAAGCTATTTAAACTTCGTATGCTTTGCCAAAGCACACGTACCGCTTCACTGCAAGAGTTGACGTCCTTCTAGCTTGTTTTTCCTTCAGCCTTTCCTTTAAACACCTTATGTAAAATTCTGACCTCAATTATAAGTTAAAATTGTTGCATTTTACGGAAAATGCTGGCTTTCCAATATCTTCTCTTTTTTTTCTGACACATACATTAAAAATTTAGATTAAGCTTGTATATGCTTCATGTAACCATAAATGTGCAATGTCATGAACAATTTAACTGTTTGCATCAAAGAAAGCACAAGCTGTGGAAACAAATTCATTTAAGAATGTATTTGGGCACCCATTCTTAAGTGTTCATTAATGGGGAGCCATACAGTATTCAGAATTCAGACTGCTGGGTGGAGAGCTCTGACTGGTACTTGCGAGTATTTCTGTGAATGGGGAAGTTCTTGGCGCTGTTTCAAGCATCCAATTTCCAGAAGCCTTACTGTACATTACCACTGAGAAAATGGAATTGATTTATAGGAAAAAAAAAAAAAGAGGGCATCCGTTGCCTCCCCTTGTCACAAACAGTCTGATCTGAAAAGTCAATTTTTTATTTTGTATGGCAGGAAAAATTGGGGTGTAGTTGTACGAGATTTGATTGAAGTAGAAAAAGTATGTGTCTTGAAGAGGAAAGATTTGTCTTATTATGCAGCTCTTTCATACTGCTTTATGTGACTTCTAAGGATTTTTTCTCATGCTGTATAAAACAGTACACCTGATCACTGGGACTTGCAAGAATGCAGCCTGGATTTGAGCCTTTTTCAGTTCACAGCTGTTGTTTGTGAACTTGTTGTGAAACTTGCCATCACAGTGATGATGCCTTTGGGTCACAGGAATATTAAATAATTGAAATGCATTGACTAGACCTCATTTGCAATTTGGAATTCCATGAGTCAGTTGTTAAAAGAATGAAAACGTATGATTAGAATTGTAATTTGATAAATCAGTGGTAGCCCAGAAATGTTTATTGAAATGAATACATTAATATTTAATTTCACTTTAGCAGAACAACCTGGTAGACTTAATTTAGCACAGTTTCCAGAAATAATCCCCTTATGCATGTATTAGCATGAGTTCCAGAAGAAGAGAAGTCTTGGCCATTATTTTGTCCCTAATGTCAATTAGAACTAAGTCAATTCATCAGAGTTGTTTTGCCATGAGCTCTGCTCACTTTTGCTGTGACTCATGTTTCACACATAGTGCATTCTGCTTCTCATATTAATGCACAGGGCTGTAAATATCTGATATTACTGTATTTCTTGTCAGATAAATCAGTGCTTCTGAGTAGTCTTTTGGGACAAATGATACAGCAAACTAAGGACCAAAACCACCTCATATCACTAGATGGGGGGTGGTTGGTCAGTGGACGATGGCTTTTATGTTTAATTTCTGAGAGAATCTCTTAAACAGTATCATAAAGAATTCTGACAATTATCTTTTATAAACATCAGCCTGAAATTAAGGATCAGCAAATACGTGATCTCTTCTCTAAAATATATTTGGAATAATGTTTATTTTTAAAGAGAGGCATTGAAGCTGAAAGTACTAGTTAACGAAATAAAACTTCCAAATTTTCCTTTTAAGCTACTTCATCAGGTTAACTGCGGCTGTTCTGTAAAGTATATAAGTGATTCATTTTTGTATGTAAAATAAAAAATACTACTAAATTATGATGATGATGATATTGATGCAAAAAATTGAAGTAGCTATAAAACATGAAGCAAATATAGACTATAAACATAATTTCCGTACCTTATTATGAAACAGGTTTGAAAATTATTTTTTTTTATAGTTGGAGCATGTTGTATATCTTATAGTAGGAAAATAATGACAATACCTAATGATTACCATTAGCTATCCATTCAGGAACTATTTAGATTTGTTCTTTAAGGAAATATAAATAGTTCTACTTGGTTCTTCACTGTATCATCCTCAGTACCAGGTATTTAGAAACTTATGGAAGTAGTAGAGTTTCTGTAGCAACTTCTGTTGTCTGAGTCCCTTTTACATAAACTTCTCAATAGTAGCTATTAAAAGCACTTGCAAAAAAGTTAACAACTAGCTTCAGTATCTTGCTTCCTTAATAAGATAAAAATAGAAACACTGGCAATTCTTTATTTTGTAGGTCCAAATGTTTTTCCTGCTGTATTTTTGTTTACCTGAGATCATAACTGTTTGGAGCTATATACAGTAGAACAACAAGCTAAAATGGAATTAGGATTTTGGAGTTGTTTTTGTCACATCATATTTGGTTTGTTATTTAGTGAAGCCAAGTTAAATATGATATTGCTGGTGATGTGTGTTTACCTGTTTACTGTGTTAGGAGCAGCCAGAGATTTTCACAAAAAGCTATGGGAAGAGACACTTCTTAAGTATTTTATATGATTTCCAACACTTTAATTACAAGAAAAGCTTGTTGTGTTTTAACTTAGTTTTACAATGAGAAATAAATAGATTTTTAAAACAGGTCTTTGTTTTTACTAACAGCTTATATTTGCCTTATATAGAATTCCTGCCACTATCATTATTAGTTTACTTGTATTACAGTACAAAATGCTCTCCATTATGATGGAATTCATCAAATTATTTATGTTGGCAGTACTTTTGTGTTCTTTACGTATTTAGTTAATGATTTAAATGTTAGCATTTACAGTTAATTTTAAAATGCTTCCAATATTTAGGCCTGTAGAAGCTTCTGAACCTTGGCACTCCCACCAAAATGTTTCTCCATCAGACTTCCTTCTAGTAACTTTAGGACATTAGCAAAACCTCAGTGTCTTACAGTAAGCAAACTTTCTGAAACTGAAACCTCCCCGTCCTAATGTAACAATGGACTAATAGAATTCTAACCATTATTTTTTCTGAAACAGACATTCAGATGCGTATAAGTAGGAGTAAAAACAAATGAATATTTTAAATGTGTCCTGAGGCGTTTAATGGATAGTTATTTCAAACACTAGATTATATAAACCTTATTCTTGTATTTAAGAATATAGGATGTCAAAAGTATTTTTAAAATGGGTTTGGATTCAATTTTTCGTTGTGATGACTAGAATTTTTTTTCAAAGATTTGTTAGTCTATTACACTGAGGTATATATTGTGCTCATTAAAACAAAATTAGAGAGCAAGCACATTATCAACAATGCTATGCTTCATTAGTGTCAGAGAGTAGATGTTTTAAGTTGTTCATAAATAAGTTTCTTGTTTGTTACTAAATCCTACCAAGTCTTGGAGAAATATGTCTTTATCACGGTGGGCCTATTTTATTTTGGGTGGAGGTAAAGATTATTTGGGGAACACTCAGGCCCTGTTTTACTACTGTTTCCATTCTGCTACTCATGGAGAATATCCTGAATTAGCTTAGTGTTTAGCTCACAATCAAGGCACTGCATCTCAGCAACGTGCTGCATTTCGCCTGGTGAAAGCTGGCCATGGATTAGATGCGGTATAAGAAAATAATATATTTTGCACTTTAACAAAGGAAAGGTCCTTTACATTCGTAAAGTGAACTGTACATAGGTGCACACATAGACAAATTAACAATTCAGTTAGTTCATGTCAGGTAGTCTTCACAGGCCCAAGTTTTCCATGTATGGGTTTTTTCAAAGCTAGAAGCAACGTAATAGAGTTGTCATCATTCATATAATTGTCCACACTACTTTTCCCATAAGCAATTTAAGCATTGTTCATTCTGACACTGAGCCCCTGAGTGAGGAATAAATGTTTGCTTTATTTTTTCAGTGGTTTCATTATTAAATTAAGTTATGGCAACATAGAATAGAGTTGTGGCCTGTATCTAACCATCTAATTTACTTGCTACTTGTACACACTTTGATACTAGCTGTTCTATCCTCCTGGAACAGGTCTAGGTCTCATTGTGGTCTTTAAATCCTTGGCTGTCCCTTACAGCTTTACTTTGTACCTTCTGATTGGGCATCATCTCATGTAGCTGGGTATGCAATCATGGCATGTCTAGTACCGAAGCGTGCAGGCAAAAACAGTGCCGAGATCGTGCCTCATTGGCTTTTCTTCAGTGAGGATCTTACTTGGGCCTTTTCCCCTAGACATCTGATTTCTGAGGGTACTTGGGGAATTGGCTTTTTTTAAAGCATCTTGGCAAACTGGGTTGCAACTGGGCAATGAGGTCAAAATTAAGTGGGGCTTGAGAAATGTTAAGGAAAGAAAAAACTACAGCTATTTAAGGCCTGCTTTCTGTAACAAATCAAGCTTGTGGAGGTGAAATAATACAGTGCATACATGTTTTTAATCAATCTTTGTCCTGCTCAAAGAATGTTTTCAGAACAGTTAAAATGCCCTAAGCATTAACACATGAGAGAGAACTGTAGAAGCATTCAGCCTGAGGAGTTCAAACTAGCTTTCTTAGTCTGAGGCAAAAAAAAAATGAAATTTAGAAGAAATAGATATTTATCAACACTGTTCTAGGATTACTGTAGTTAATCTCTGAGTAACTTGCATCAATTTAAAAAGCAGGAGTTCTTTTTGCAGTTTAGTTGCTCATAGGCATGGAGTAGGCAATGCAGAAAGAAGTATGAATCCATGGCTGCCAGCTGAAGGGAAGCCAATCTATAGGCATTTTAAGGATACTAGGCTTCATTTCTTAAATTTGCACTGAAAGTTAAATATAGAAGCACTTGAGGTTCTGACAGCCCTCTCCTGCTCTTGATTTGTTTAAAAAAGAAATTCCGTAGTTTTTTTGTTATTGACTGTATACGTCACCAGTTGTTTACCCGTTTGAACAGTGAGCTGTGTCTTAAAATGATCCTCCTTCACTGAAAGCTTGAGTAAAAGAAAGGCCTTTTCTGTCTTAGTTTGGAGATTGCCTTTATTACCACCGCCTTGAAAATAAAAGTATTGTGACACTTCAAGAAAAGTAGTTTAAATCAGGATGAATGAGAATGGCCAGTTTTGCTGTATTGCTTGCTTTATTTTTGAGGGTGGGAGAAATTGTGAGTCAAGAGCTTTGCTCCCCACAGTTGATATAGTAGGGTGACAGAATCCTAGTAACTTCTTTGTTTCTGCCTTTCCAAAACCCTGCTTTCTCATTTGCGGTGTCAGAGAATTTTGTCCCTCTGAATGGTTCTGTGTCATTCCTTTTTCAACAGTCTCATTATTCTGCATGGTACTTGCTGGGCAAACAATGCCTGTGATCAGGAGTCAGCTGTAGATTATTGTGATTGTACCACCTTAAAACATGAGTTTTATCATGGTAGTGCAATAATTTTCCATGCTCTTACTCTTCCATTCCCTCTTGTCATGTGTCAGATATTAGTTGTGGTTATTTCTATAACCTCTGGGATTAGCTATGCCAACCTGTGCAGCATGTTTATAATACTTTGAGTGTCACAGAGCAAGTACCATCTTAGACAATGCTGCAATAGAAATAATTTCACTTATATGATCAAGTTGATATGTATATGAAATAAATAGTATTTGTAATAATTTCTGCTAATGTCTCAGTAGAGAAGAGGAGGGAGCAAACAAGATTTAAGTAGTATATGCAGTTACATGTGCTAACCATTGTTACTTACGTTTCACAGGCACCTCTTTTGGTACACCATCGCAAGAAATGAATAAAAATACACAAGTATTAGAATATACAGAACCACCACAGAAGAGAACGAGGAGGAAGCTGATGGACTCTCCAGTCGTAGCTCCAAGTCCACCTGCCTCCAACCAATGCAGCCTCCAGCACCTGGAGGATTCTCTTGCCAAGGAAGTCTACCCTATAGTCTATACGCCAGACTCTTGCAGAAAGCCAGTACAAAGCTTCTGTACTGAGACTGTGGTGAAGAAGGCTTTACACCTGGCAGGCCTAGGGGAAGTTAGTGCATGCAGTACAGATATGCCAGTCAAAAAGGCCAGTATCATGGACACTACATGTGATGTAATCCCAGAGTGCGATGAAGCTGTCATGAACTCAACAATAATTCTCTATGAAGGCACAGATGAAACAACTGAAATGTCTACTTACACATCTGTGAAGGAGTCACAGCCATGCAGCAATAGCATTGTGCAAAGGTATTTTTCTTTTATACGGGAAAGTTGTATTACCAAATAATTTAATCCTGTCTATCTTTACAGCTGGGTTTTTCCATTTGTATCCATTTTATAAATAAACCCAACATTTTGAAAATCAAACCCTCAATTTTGATCAACATCAGATTCAATTCTGTCATTATTTGAAAACAGTAGTATGCTAGTGACAACAAATGAAGTTGAAAGCTTATCCTGTTTTATAACATACGTGCCAAAAAGAAAATACAGCATTTTTTAAATTGATTGTGATGCCTTAGGCAAGTTACTTTCTCTAAGCCTTATGTGTCCTGCCTGTAAAATGGATACTTAACCTCTCCATATTGTGAAATGCCATGCTTAAAGCTGCTGTGTACGTCTGAAGTCCGCAAGGCTACCTCAAGTAACATTAAAGAAATGAATTTCCAGTTTTGGTTTTCAACTTACCATATATTTGTTTACAGTTAAGAACAAATTTACTTGATTTTCACCAGGAATATGTTTTACAAAAATGTAATTCTTTTATTTCAGACTTGATCTTTCTTCCTTAAGAAACAAAAATTCTACTCCAGTATTTGAGAAGCCCTCTTATATGGCAATGACTTCAGCTGCTCAGAGAAAAAGAAAGGTATTAAGGTAAGATTAAACTAACCCTTCTATACAAAATGAGTTTTCATTTCTTACGTTCTTACTTCAGTTTCGGTATTCTATGTCAAATCTGAAAAGATCTTATATAAGTCGTTTGGACCTGCATGTGACATGTTCTGATTCAAATATGTTTGAATTCAAGTGATTTTTTTTTTTTTCTGGGTAACTTCAGTAGATGTTTTTTCTTTAATCTTGGTTTAAGAACTTCTGTTTTAATAACTACAACCTAATATCATGTTTTGTGTAGCTGCTGTCTACTCAAAATAAAAAGATGGCACATAATTCTGAAAAGAAATTTCGTCATCAATTAAAAATCTAAGTTTTTGGAAAATGTTCTGCCTTTGCTGGAGCACATTAGAAACTAACAAAATAGAAAGTAGAGAAAAAATATACATGACAATACTTACGTGATCAGCTTTGATTTTCTGATAATTCATTTTCAGTCTCATATATTGTGACTTAATTTTTGCGATCTGCTCTAGGAAGAACTTTCATATCATCACTTCTGGTTTATGACCATAAAAGAGGCTTGTTAGTAGGAGCACCAGAAAAGCAGAAAGTGAATAGAGAATAAGTTGAATTGTAATTTTTTTGTGTATTTCTTTGGTTGGTTGGTTTGGGGGTTTTTTTTAATATATTTGAAACCTGATTAGCTATGAAACAGCTGGTCTTTTTTTTTTTTCCTATGTCCAAAAGCAAAAATTAATACAACCTTTTTTAAAATCATGTTACAAGTCACCTATTGCTAGACAGTGAGTGGAGCTACCACCACACAGGTCTTGTGAAGAATATCTCAAGACTGTTGGAACAACTCTATAGATGGATCACAGGACATGAAGAAACTTTAGTGCCTTTTTATTTATTAGCATCTTTAAAATAGAGAATTATCCTAGAAGATCAGATTCATCTGGTCTAGTTTCATGTTACTGTTCTAATTGTTATCAATTACTGTTCTACACTCTCTTGCTAGGATGAGGAATAAACTCTTTTTCTCTCGGATGAGAAAAGAGGCACTGCTCATATTTTCAAATAGCTGATTATGAATTTAGCAAAATAAATCACCTGTTCTCTGAAACCAAGCTAGTTTTTTCTACATTCTCTCTAGGGAGTGATATGAGAATTTTTGGAGCCTGATTTATCTAGTCTTAAGGTAAAAGTTCTCAGGCAGGCTTTTGAAGTACTTCTTTTTGTAATGACTGTGTAATAATCTAAAACATATATATATTTCTGCTTATTTCTTCCCAAAAGACTAGCCCTTTCTGCTCACCTTGTTTCTTCTGGGTCTCAAACATATCACCCAGTTTCCAAGTTAGAATTACACTACAGGAATATCCCACAACTTCTATTACTTTTATAGAGACCATTCTGCCTCAGTAACTTGTCTGTACACTGAAATTCTTTACAGTTTTGTCTAGAAGTTGGTGATGAAGAGAAGGAATGAAAACACATTTGTGAAGGAGGAAAGGAATAGGCTCTTACTTTTCAGAGTGCCTTCATTCCATTCTCTTCTTTACTTTTTCCCTCTTTTCTCTCCCATGCTTTCCCTGATTGAAGTGTCTCACTCCAGTCATGCATCTCCTACTGATGTTAGAATAAAAATATAAATTTCAGTCACATTGTCCACATTAGAGTATAATTTGAAACAGCTGTATTTTGAGGATAAAGGATAAGAGAAGTCAGTCATAAGAGAGACTATTTTGCCAAATAATGTTACATTCTTATTGGCTTAAGTTCTCTTGCAAGAAGCATACATGAGTAGATTTTTAGAACTGGCACAAGAGAAGTCTTAGTCTTTGCTGCTTGCTATATATTTTCATTTAGGCAGAAAATTATTAAGAAAGTGTGAGTTAGGGGACCATAAAGTGGAAATAATACAATATTTATTACAGGAATAGGAAAAGCATAGGAACTTGGGATATAAATACGATTAGCTTGTTTATGAGGCTGTCTTGCAGAGTGGAACTGAGGAAGTTTGTGAGGCAATTGCAAAAGGGTGAGATCAGATAGGTTCATAATTTTCACTGTAGACCTTAAGTCCATCACATAAAGTGCTATGGATAAAATATAGAGGTTTTGTTTTAATGAATTTGAAGCTGTAACAGTTTTCTTGCAGCTTAGTTAAAAAGTATTGTCTGCTATGAAGCCACCCCCTCCAACTGTGTTGGAGGCTGTAGAAAAGTTATTGCAGCAATAAAAAAATGTAATTTGTTCAATAGACACAGCTTGGTCATTTCAAGGATTTTGTGACATGCCTTAAGATTATTTCTTAGTATAATTTGTATGTGATGGCCATCAAACTGGCTTCTGTGATTTTACAAAAAACTGGGACATATTGTCCTGCCTTTTAATACAAGTGGCAACATTAGTTCTTATTTTCACAGTTGAAATATTATTGTAAATTTTTAAGAAGGAAAAAGGGGAATAGTATCCATAGATATAGATAATAAATTAGTTTATTCTTTGCATTCTGTTATGATTCTATTAACACTGGGTAATATTTAAAGTATTTCTACATTGCAAGGCCTAAACTGCTGTAATAAGCTTAGTGACTGTACTGAAAGCAAACTCCTTTCTGGCAACTTTTCCAGCTCTACATCAAACAGTGTGTTGGGCAGCCTGCAAGACCCGGTTTCTGCAAAACGCAGCCGCCAGGATGTCTTGTTAAGCCACGCAGCCTTGCGAGTACCCCAAGCAGCTGGTAAGTCAGAGCTGGGATGGGTGGCACTGCCTTAGTAACACTGATTGTACAGCAAGTGCAAAATTGGGATTGCTGTTAAATTTTTTTGTCAATTTAATAGCATGTGTTGCTGTGATTGTATACGAAGCCATTGGTTTGAATAGTATATCCCTCTATAAAAAAAAAACACAGAATGTCAGTTATATAGATAGTATCTAATCAAAATTCAATATTATTACAAGATTGTTGGGAAAACCTTTTCCCCGAGAGCCAGGGTCTTACACCTAAAATAGTTTATGCCCTTGTTGAGAAATTTGGTGAACTTTATTACCAATTTTGTCTTTGCCCATGTGTGGTTTATCAAGAAATAAAATTCTCTAATAATTTCCATATCTGTTTTTAATTCTTTGCTTTATTTTACAACACCACGCTGACTTTTATTTTAGCAGATAACAGGTTTTTTCAGAGATTTATTAGTCTTAAAATTTGGGGCTCTTTTGGGCAAAAACAATAACTGAGGAAAAATTATTTTGCTTCTAACGTACTGCTGATTATAATATTAGCAAGTTCTATTCTGTGAAAGTTTGCCTCAGTTATATGGCTTCTCTCTGAGGTGCATAAGTCTTTTCTGTAGTAAAATCAGTTACAAATCATTTTCTCAGCCAACGTTCACAAATGTCTTCACAATTTTATAAAAACCTCTGCCTTTTCTAGTGCACGGCACTAAGTTGCTTGGCACCTGCAGCAGATTTCAATATGCTAAATCTGTACAATTTTCCTTCAGTTGCTTCCTTTTCCTCTCTATCTTCAAAGATACATTTAATGATCTCTTGGGCTGTTTAGAGGAGATCCAATATTAGTTTTAAAATTTTAGTCTGCTTTTCTTATGAAATAGCAAAGCAATGTGAAAAAACATTTCCATTGTGTAGCTTTATCCAGTGGCACAGGCAATACACTGGTATTACAGCACATACATGTTTTTAAGTAAAAATTGCTGTGAGGGAGCAAGTACATATGAAAATGTCTTATTCTGCATTCGTGAGAAATGCTGAGGTTGTATTACAAGAAGCTTTCTGAAAACTGAGTATCTGAGTCTAAACTCTGTCTAACCAAGTTACTTATTTGGCAAATTGCATACACAGTTATATCAGTATCAATATCTGCTACAACAGACTGGGTTATGAAGTTACCACTATTCAGTCACTACTCTGGAATTAAGAAACTATGTAATGCAGAAGCACATTTTGAAATGGGAATAAATTTTTGATTCTTCAATGTTTAACTGAATGTGAAATACACTTCATTTTCAAGAGCCTGCATTGCAAGAGTAGAATAGACCATAACCAAATATCTAAGAAGAAGGGTTGTTTTCAGATTAAAAAGACAAAACTTTCCGTAATAACATAGTATTCATTTTGCAATGCTATTCTATAATAAAAAGGCTTAATAACATTTTTACATATTTCTTCATCTTTGTATAGGCCACTGTGCCCTTTTAATAGTATCTCATGTCAGTTGAGGGTCTAATCATGGAACTTTCTAGACAATTAAAACTCTGGATTTCTGAGCTAAGATTGTTTACCTTTTTGCACATTAAAATTAGGCTTTCAGTAAAGGAAAGAAATGTGTAAAACTTCTTAGACATATTCTGAGAAGGAGGCCCAGGTAGGCTAAATTCTACTTATGTTTATTGAATGAGTATCTCCCTATTTCTAATAACGTTTCTTTCTTTGGTAGGAATTAAAATGAAGAGCAGGAAGCAAGAACAGAATATATCAAGAAACTTCATTAGAAGCCTTTCTCAAGGAAATGTCCCACTGGATGTTAAATCAAGGACATCAAAAAATCTTTTACTTCGTGTTTCCCAGAAAAAAAATAGGATTTAGTTCTGAGTTCATCCATGTTTCAAGCAGGGTTGATGGATAGCAAATGAGAACAGGATGAATTGTGATTTCCTCTTGTAAATAGTTGTGATAGTTTTGTGATGGAAATGTTAGAAAAATTATTTTGACCCCCTAAATTATTTTTATTGGAGTAGCTTCCTTGTGTTAAAATTGTTTTTCTTTTGGAAGTGAGTTAGGCAGATGCTAATATTAGAACACATTCATGCTTAGCATTAGGATGCCAGTTTGTTCTTAGATTGTTAGCATCTATTGCTGACATATGGAGTTCCAAGAGACAAAAAAATATTTCCAAAAGGTTTTTTTAATTTTTTGTCTTTCTTGTTTTTAGTCTGTTACTTAGTTGTAAATGTTCCTGTTCTGTCTTTTCAATTTAATTCAGCTGTAAATACGTTTTTATGTTAATTACTTCAAATAAATTTTAATATTATTAAGAGCGATATAATGTGAAATGTATTTCTAGCAAAAATGTTCCTTCTCTTACAAAAGATGTCTAAATCAATTTTGATAAATATTGTTGTAAGTACATGTAGTTTATAATGTCTTCTAGTAAATTATTAACATTCAGAGACAGAGAAATTTATGTATAGTTGTACTGCAACCTTGACAGCCTGCCCAGCATTCAGAATGTCATTCTAGTGTGTTTGGTCTGTGCAAATGCAAGCATGTGAATTTCTCCAATCTAGGGAAAGCCAGAAGAAGAAGTCCAGTAAGTAGTTTCAGCGGTGTCAGACAACTGTCTGAAGCAAGGAGCTTCCAGCCTGATCACTTCAGTAATATGAAGTATGCTGCAGAATTTATTCTTGACACATTGGAGGAGCATTTTTCAGAGGCTTCTGAAGAAGGAAATGGGAGCTGCCTGCAGAAGCTTTCAGGACCACTTGTGGAAGGAGCAGACAATGTTGCAGAAGCTGTCGTCATTGGGGAAGTTCAAAGACGAAATAATTTCTTAAGAAATAGGCATTACTAGCTGAAAATACTGAGAAGAGAGAGATTGAATCCTCCTATAATTGCGTTTTAAAAGGAGTATAGGTGATATAGTTGTGGTGAGCCTAGGATCTTGCTGGTAGTGTAATGAGAACTGAGAAAATATTGGCCACGGAAAAGGCTTGTTTGAAGCCTAAAAACTAGAATTTGGGACTTGTCCACATAGCAATGTGATGTAAGTTCAGTAGAATGAAGAGGGAGGGTCACTTTAATATTTCCCTATCATAATAAACAACAAGATTTTGGAATTCATTTTAATTTATGATTTTGGCACCTGATACAGCTTAAGTTGTTAAGACCATTTTTGATCTGGGATTTTTTTCAGATTCTCAGTGTTTAATATAAAATGTACACAGGGAGCTTCTTTTGTTGATATCATATGTACGAGAGGCATGTTGGGTTTTGCTTATACATAGAGTTGTAGTTGTAATGTTCATTGCTCTTGTGGCAGGTGAGACTTACACATAGATGTCCATAGCAATCTTGAAAGGTTTTTAGACGAGCTTGTGCATGTGCCATTTTGATAGCCAGTCAAAACATAAAAATTATGAATCTCATGTTTTCTTAATGTCTTTTGCATACCCTTGAGTGGAATTGAGTTCAATTGCAACACTTGCAGGGACTAAAAAAAAAAACATTGAGAAAATTAAAAACTGACATGAGAAGTGATTCAATCAGAAGTTGATTATACATTTGTTAGCTAGGTAGGTATTTACCATTTATAACTAGCCTAAATTAAGTGTTTCCAGAGATAAAACAGATTGAAGCAGGATTTTTGTATTTCAGATTGCTATTGAGTAATATTCTGCACTATTAATTGTACGTATAGTTGTTTTCTTACATACTGTGAAAATATCTGCACTTCATAAGCAGAAAGTGCTTCACAGCACATTCCACACACATTGCTGGCACAAAACTTTTCGTAACTTTTCATTGCCTAATAAATTTTTTTGTCAGATTGCCAGTTAGGTAGAAAGCAACGTGTATTTGGGATGCAGTGGAGGTATGATATAGCCCATTTCACTTCCTTGCCAATCTACTTTGACTGCTACCTGCTGGGTTGTCTTTACAAACTAATTTAAGTAATAGCATTTATCTGAAGTACACATTTTGTTGATTTCACTGTTGTACCATGCAGGGTTCAATTGTGTTAGTGGTGCAAGTGTGAAAAGGATGTTAAAGATCTCGTCCCACTGGGAAATTCTTATGAAAACATGTAAAGGCTGCAGGGTATAGTTTGTACTATTACTCATTTACTTGCGTATTGTAACAACATTCAATCAACATAAAACGCTTCTTAGAGCATTAACTTGGCCCATTCAACTTAGCAAACTTTGAGCCCATTTGATTTTTAGTTATTCAAGAAATTCCAAGAGGGAATTAGATGGAAAAGCGCACATATAACGACCCACTTCTGGGTTCCAGCAATGTTCAGATAGAAACTCCAAGATGAAGGTCTTGTCAGGATGAAAGCTCTGCCTCGTGTTTGGCTTTAAATACCCCTGGGTCTTTTCCCCAGATGGGACTTCTGGTCATTTGGCCACTCAGGAGCTGGGTTAGGGCAGAGCGGAGCATTGCCTCCGGTGTGCCTGTGATTGGCACCACTGCCAGGCTGGGATAGAGGCTCCAGGGCTGGGGGCTGTGGGACAGTTCACTGCCTCACCACGGCAAGGCCTGACCTGCCCCCTACCCACCCACATCCGTCCCAAAATGTCTTAAGACATCAATCTTTCTGGTGTCTGACAGTAGGTTCTGTGAAATGGTTGTGGTTCTTGAGGCTGCACTGTGGAGGGCCAGGAGTTGGACTTTGGTAATCCCTGTGCATTGCTTCCAACTCAGAATATTCTGTGATTAAGATCACTCACAAAATAATTATATCTGCTGTCCCGTCAAACTGACAAAGCACAAGAATTTGATTGGTTTATTAGAAAAAATCATTCACGGTGGTGGGCGAAGTTTCCATAGCAGTCTGAAGGTAATGAGGCATCTGCTCATTGGAACAAACGTTTTGGGATATCCTCTGCTGAGGCGAATGTCTTGTACTTGTAAGTTTGGGTACCTTGGCTGCAGAAGACAGCAGGTACTATTTGGAAGCCTGACAACATAATGCAAAAATAGGTTTATGTTAGCAAAGTGGTCCACCATGAAAATCATTTGGACTTCTCATTAGTTTTCTTTCACTTTGATTGGATTTTTGAAAATGTGAGTCTGTAAACAGGCATGAGGAAATTAGTTTTAACAACTAGAGAAAGTAAACATCCTAATAAAATTCATCCACTGGAGGTGTAAAATATGTAGTGTTCACTGCAGGAAATTCCAAGAGCTGATTTAATAGAGAATAGATGTAATGGTAAATGGTCTATTTAATTTTTCTACTATGTAGTACTCTTGGAAAAAATATTTCTGATTTCCCTGTTGTTTTAAATTTAATTGTGTTGTATGCATTAGGTCTAAAGGTTTTATGTAGCATGACTATTGTACACCTAAGATCTACAAGCAAGTGATTTAATCTAACAGAATAAGTCATGCTTTAAAGGAGTTTGACTAAAAAAATTTCATTTTGTGTTTGAAATTTAGTCTGCTACACTGCTGACATTATTTTTAACTGAATACTTGTGGTTATATTTCACAAACTATTACAGAAAGATGGTGAAAATGCTGGCTTTACATGTTAGCACATGCTAGCTAGCTGTGGAGGCTACTGTACCTTGCATTTCAGTGAAGCAGTTGGTTCATTTACATAAAGATGTCTCCAAAAAGAAAAGATATTCAGCTAGACTAACTTTAGATGCAATAGCAGTTCTGTATTCTGAAGGAGACTGGGAAACCAGTGAATGAGTTAACTATATGATTAACATGAAACATATTTGTATTGAAATTAAATAGCTGAATTCCTGTTGTTGATCCCAAACTGCATCAAGACAGGGACATAAGGGAAAACAGTCTTTAAAAATGAGAAAACACCATTGTAATTAGAGGCTTAATCATGTGTGGATCCAATAGTCCCTCCTGACACTATGATGCAGACTACAGTTCTAGACACCAAAAACTGCCTGAGCAGCACCTAGGTGATGCCTCAAAGTTTATACATCACTCTCTTAATATGCTCACGTTCAGCAGCTTTTGTAAGCCGGGGTGGGGGGGAAGGAAGTCCAGAAAAAAACGCTAGAGTATTTAACCTGAGACGGGGAGGGGAAACTAAAAATGTTTTAAAATAACCTGTAAGGGGCAGGTAAATGCTGAAGCTGTACACCCGAAGTATCTATCAAATCAACCTTTGAGGGGAAGGAAGGGGAACAAATACTTAAAAAGGCAAATAAATGAGAAAGTTAGAAGTCAAAATCTGAGTCTTTCAATATTGGAAGTAAAAACATGGAATCTGTATTTATATGAGGAAAAATAAAAATAATTTTAAATAAAATTTTAAAATCATTCACTGGAAGTGAAAGTTAGTAATTAAATAATTCACCTGTCTAAGGGCTGGTGCATAGGAGTTCAGTAAAAAAGTAGTCAAAGACAAAACGCCACAATAGGGACCTTAAAGGAGGTAGAAATCTGGAAGGAATTCTTGAGATACGCTAAATGACATTTGTCAGAACTTTTCTTGGAGATAGGTAAATTGGTCATTTGAGTTTGAAGATGTCAAAAGCACCCTTATCAAGTTGGTAGGGGTCACCAAGATGGGGGGTGGGATGGAAGTGCAGCTGACATGCTCGAGGGCAGGACTGCCATTTGGAGCTAAAGGAAATAATCGGCAGGAACCTTTGCAACCATCGTGGTGCAGGGTTGGAGTGCAAGACACAGGCTGAGGGAGCAGGGTTTGATTTTAGCTTGGCTGCCAACAGCAGTGTAGATCAGAGGGGGCTGAGAAGACAGCAATACTCTGCTGCAGTGCATGGTGGAAGATCAAGGAGTAGTCCTAAATTGAACTGGAGGTGTTTCTAATGGTAAAGATAACTAAGCACTGGAACAAGTTGCCCGTGTGGCTGTCGAGTCTCTGTCCTTGGAGGTGTCAAGAAAGAACTGGACAAAAGCCTGTGCAACTCAATCAGTGTTGCCCCTGCTTTGAGCATTGAAAAACTTTGAGGCTGACCTGGATGAACCTTACAAGCTTTCTTCCAACTTGAATCATTCTATGATTCAAAGGAAAGGAAAGAATACTCAGACTGAAGATCAAATAGAAGATATTTTATAGACTATTTTTGTAAGGAGTACTAATAAAGCTGTCTCACCAGCAAAAAGCACTAAAGGTCCAATTTAGAACAGCTGAATAACTACAATATGAAACCTATTGCTTCAGTTGTTCTTAGCCTCAATGACTTGTAAATAGGCAATATTGGTTTTTTGATTTGTTGGTTGGGTTTTGTAGAAGTTCTAGTATTCTATATAAGAAATAAAGAATGTAATAAAAAATCTGTTAGAAAACATGTCTAATGGTCTAGTTTTTCATTAGAGGGAAATCAGGTCTCACAAATCTATTAAATTATTGCTTCACAGACTCTGAGCTTATAATTGAGATGTAACTGCACAGTGTAGTCCACTTATATTTTCAAAACCTGCCAGAAGATAGCTCATGGTAACTATTAAGGAAATAAAGCTGCTTTGGGGAAAAGGCAGGGGGGATCCATGTAAGAGTTAATTTATGTTTTAGAAGTCAAAACCAAAGGGTAGGAATACATACTCAGTTTTTAGAACAGAGGAAAGAATACTGATGCAGTCCAGGTAGGTGTGCTGGATCCATAGGCTTTAATATATTCACAAATTATTTCAAAAAGGGGTTCTAAATTAAACTGACAAAAAATATTGAAATGGAATTATTCAGTTATCTGAAACAAAAGCTAACTATGAAGAGGTGGAGGAGCATGTCAGTTGCTGAAGGAGTGGGCAATAAAATAACAAGCAAAACTCAATGTCAATGAATGCAAAATAATACACAAGAAAGAAAACAGCCCAAACTGTACATACATGGCAAAGTGTTCTCAAAGAGATATTATTACTTAGGAAAGACATGGTGGAGTTATTGTAAAAATGCCGTGAAAACATTGTCTCTGTGGTCAAAATAGCACAAAAATGGATGGAGAAAAATTGTGTAAATTCTTGACTGAATCTTCGTGTTGTCCTACACATTTCAAATAAATGTAGTTGAATTACAAAGGGTATAAAGATGGATGAGAGGAGCAATTAAAGTAGTGAACAGCCTGAATACAAGTAATGTAGTTTAGGGGCACTTCACCCTGGAAAGTAGGCGATTGAGGAGTTATGGTCAAGGTATATGAAGTAATGAATCATGGAAAAAGGGACCAGGCAACAATTATTCACTGTTTCTTACTGTATGAGAGCTAAATGGCAGGTTCAAAACACATGACATTTCTTCCCTGCATAGCATATTTGATGAAAAAGTCTGGAATTTAAAATGTGATGGATGTCAAAAGAGTTGAGTTCACAACTGATTACTCAAATCTGTGGAAGAAATGGTTATGGGGAGCTATTGAATACAGAGAGACTGGTTCTGCAGGTGCTCGGAGCAGTGAACAAATAGGGAGGCAGGAGGGTGCGCTCAGTGTCATTCTGATCCTTGGTTCTGGTATTTCCTTTAGTATCTGCTAAGGGGTGTTAGTAAAGAGAGGAGACAGGGCTTACTGGACTTTTAACTCTAGTATGTCTATTCTGGGTTTTTCCTTAATGTCTTAAGTGCTTAATACCAAGAGTGTAGTCTTCCTGACATCCTGTGTAGTCAACAGAGAAAGAGAGGGTGGAAGAGACTCTTTCAGAAGACAGTTCAGAACGGCAAGCTGGCTTGGGTTCTTTTGGCAATACACTCCCCTGGCAGATAAGTCTTGTTCCTAGAGAGCCTTTAAGTTTGGCTCTCTGGATGTCTTCTCCCAAGTGAATTTTATGTTTACTCTCCATATACTGTGTGAATTTATAATAATGCACCCTAATGAAGAGTAGAGTAAAGTTTCTGACCTTTTAGCCTCTTTGGGGCATCTTTCTGAGATTGGAAGTCTTAGATGAGAGTCTACCCTAGCTGAGATGAAGAGGTCTGGAAACCATAGTGGGCACCAAGTGCTAGTTTCTGATCTCAGCCGAGTAATGGCTTCATGTAAATTAGGAATTCCCACTTTGGAGAGTGATAGAAAAAAGCTACAACAAACTAAAACAAACCCCAAACAAAAAAAAAAATCCCAAACCAGAATCCACATATGTTCCAGTATAGCTATAAAACTTGGAAATAGGGATTTTCATCTTGCATCATAATCTTATTGCATAGTCTGGCTTTGCTTTTTCATCTGGTTCATAGTTTGTCTTCCCTCCAGTTGACCTTTAAATCATGCATTTCCTAGTCTTCTTAACATTCTGTGACACTCTTCTGTTCTTGTTCACATAGAAGAGAAAATGTGTGTTGAACATTCTGAAAGATACAGGGTGATTAATTTTGTGATTGCTTTAGGATATTTCATTTGAGACTCATTGAAACGTTAAAGATTAAAAAATTTTTAAGCCTAGAAGGTTCCACTGGAAAGCTCTAGAAGCTGCATTTTCTTCACACAATTCATACACCCAGATATTAAAGATGCTACGGAAACTCACAGAAATATATTCTGAATATGATAAAATATATTGAAATTATAGAATATTTTCCTAATGAATCAATTTCCATTCCTCCCTCCCTGATCTAAGACTTTTCAGAGATGATCAGAATGTTCATGCATGATAATTTGTGTCTCTCTATCTCTTCCCCGTTGCACACAGGCATCTTACCTAGTCTCCAGCTTAAACAGATAAGATTGATATTTTTTTCTTCAAGATCTAGCCCTTTTGATGGAATTGCTTTAGTCATGATCTGGAGTCATTCAGTGAAGAGGATAGAGCTCTATACAAAATCTCATTTCTTGTGTAAGATGGAAGCAATCTTGTGAAAGACACAAAGGAAGGGAAAGAATGCTGGTTTTGTTTTTGGCCAGAGTGATGATTCCTTTAAGAAAAAGGACTCACCATTCGCAACAAACTTTTTCAAGTTCCTCCATTTTACGTGCTTGTTTTGAGACAACTGAAGCTTGATATCAAATAATATTGAACATGTGCAACATTTTGCATTCATGGCAGCAACTGGTGGAATCATGCTCTTTGCTTAGGCTAAGGCAGGCACTAAGGCTTAAAAAAACCCTTAGCTTTTGGAAAACTCAGAACCTTAGACTTTCAAAATTGGCAAACAAAATTAGCTGACACTCTGAACATTTTGGCTTTTATCTTAAATATTCCATTCCCCTGGTATAAAATAGTGATAAAAATATCCTCCTACTTCAAAAGGGTGTTGGGAGGATCAGTTCATTAATGTTTTCAAAGAATTCAGATGTAGTGAAATCACTATGCAAAATCCCATAAGGAAATTAATAATTCTGTAGGCTTTGGGTTATGGTAAGTCAATAACACATAAGATTGTATACTGCATGAGAGGGGTATCAAAAGAATATTTTTTTTTTGGAAAGTAGTCTTCCCTTCTGTGAATGTTGTCCACTCAAGGCACTCCGTGTGTCAGGAGCAGTACAGAAAGCAATGTTGAAGCTACGGGGAAAGGCATTCAGAGACACATTCATATTGCACAGGCACTCTTAAAAATGTGATTTTGATTTGACAGTCAAACATTCTCTTAGTATAAAATTTAGCTAGTGCTGTTAATATGTGTTCAAGTAACTGAAACGTATTTGTGTAATCATCCACTGAGAGAATCCTGTTAATATTGTTTAAAAGCAGCCCTACACTTTTTGAACCTAACACATCATATTTCAAGTACCTGTCAGAGAGCTTCACACAGCACATAGTGATTGCAAGGAATGAAGATTTCTAGAACCATCTTGGGAAATCCATTATAATTGCTGTCATCAGCCTAAGGATCCCGTTAAATCAGATAATCTGGGGATTAACTGGGCAACACGAAACTTCTTTGTTTCATGAAGTGACAAAAAATAAGCCACTCAGAATTGTTAAAACTATTCAGAGCTGTAAGAGCTGTTCCTGCATTTAAGCAGGAACTCCAGTTAACAGCTGTGCTGATTCCAGTCCAGCTGCTATAATGGAAGATGAAATCAGAAGGCTGACAGAAATCTAGAAGTGGATAGAACAAAGCTGCACAGTTTCTGTAACCTTATTCAACACCTCCTTTAAATGTGTACATTTAAAGAGTGAAGAATGGAAGAGAACATTAAAATTAGTGGAAACTGGTAGGTGTTATTAATCCATGTGGTTGGCACATTCCTCAGCTGAAGGAGCAAGGCTGCAGAAGCTGATGCTATGGGAGCTCAATCTGGCACAAAGCAGAGGCAGGAAGGGCAGGTGGGGGAACACAGCCCTCTGGGGGAAGCATGATGTATTCAAGCCAATGGTGACCACTGTGCAGCCAGTTGAGAGCTGTTAAGAAAGGATGTTTGTTAGTGAAAAGTCGGATGATTAAATGTATGCTACAATAACTGGCCCGTATGGAGACGCTCTGGACTATAGATAGGGAAAGACAAGACAGTACAGACACTGACAATCGATCTAAAAAACCAGCCAAACAAATAAAATAAACAAATAAGAAAAAAACCCACAAAACACAAAATCATTTGGCAATTGTATAAAGACGTCAAAACAGTCATTCATATAAAAATTTAAGGTTAATTTCTTGCATTATTGCATTTAGGCAATCTAGCCAATTAGGTGCTCAAAACTGACTCAAGAATTTAAGAAATATATACTTACTGGGCAAATTCTGAGAGCTTCAAGTTCTGTTGTGTGTTTGTGAACACTGTCAGCTGTCGGAATAAGAAAGGATCTTCAGTGGACGATGCTATGTTGTGTCAGAACAAGTGGATTTTTCATCTTAAGGCAGGCACTAAGGATTGTGAAGAATGGTATTTGCACCTGCCAATTTTCAGTAATAGAGATGTCGAAAAAATAAGGGGAGAAGCAAAAGGACAAATTTGAAACCAAGATGTTTTTGTTGCAATATTTATTTCTCAATGATTCCAGTTTTTTCTTGTGAAGACGAAATATTTGTTCTTTTAAATTGTACACTCAACAAGAACAATAGCTGTATAATGCATCCCTGCCAAAAGATACCACTGAATCCAGGACTGAAAAAATAAAATTGAGAGTCCAAGTGTCCTAATTTAATTTTTTTCTTTGGGGGCTTTAAATTTTATTTAAGTTTTACTAAATTATGTTCTAAAAATATTAGCCCAAGAAAAGTTCAACTTTTTTAGTTCCTAAGGGGAACCTGAAACAGAAAAGAGAACACACTTTTTAGATGCTGTTCACTTTTAGGAAGAGAGTTAGATCATGCAAGACACTGCCCCTACAGATTCATGTACAATTAGTCTTTTTGCTCTCAGCATCATCATGTTTATTTTCTAAAAGTGTTTCAGTGTTTGTTTTTCCACACTAGACAATTTCAGTAACCCAGAAAATATTTTTAGATGGCTTTTACTATAATTATGTAAAGTGTCATATTCAATAGCAAATAAGCACCAAAATATAACGCCAAAAAATTAATTTTTAAAAGTTAATTAAAGAGGTAGTAAAAATTTACAAAGGGAGAATTAATTTGTATTCTTTAAAACTGTGCAATAAATTAGTGACTATCCATGGTAGGCATTTCTGGAAGTGTTTAGATATAACTTTAAGAGTAGGCTTGGAACAATGACAATTTGCTTCTAAAATTTGTAGGGGGAAAAGCAAATATATCATTACTTCATTCAATTATATCCACAAGGTAATGAAGCAAGAGATTAAAAAAAGGCTGCCAGACTATCACAAGATTTTTTTTCAACAAATAATTTTTTAAGAAGCCTGTGTGGTAAAACAAAGAACTAACACAAACCGTTGGATTGGGCTTCTGGGGAGAATGAAGGTGATAGAATGCACAACTGTCCCTACAGCCGCGCTGTGTACACTGCCACTAACAACGTTACTGCTGTTGACAGATATTACTCTGAGAAGGTGTTAATGCTTTCAGGCATATGCCAAGCTATTAACCCATGTTTCTTCCTCTTTATCCTTTAGAAATCCATAGGAAACTGATATATTATGGTAACAGAATCTGCTTTCTCCTTTAATTAGATTTTAATTTTTTCTTTCTTGAAAACGTATCAGTTGTTACAGGGAGAAAACATCTACAATTCCTGCTCTCACTGAATGCAAGAGTATGCGAAGACATACTGTCAAGTCTTCATTTTGGTCTTTAAGTGGCAGCTTCTTCATGCAGGCAATGAGGAGTCCTCAGCTGCTCTGCTGCTCCTTGGTTTTCTCTGCAGGCGGGAGCTAACAGAGGTTAGTTCAGGCCACTGCGCAGCTTTTTGCTTGTGGCCGTTGCACTGTGTGTTGGACCATGAGTGATGCTGTACTCTGATCTCCACTACGTCTAGACAGATATTCATAATGAAATAGATGTCTGGATAATGAAGCAGACTTTCACGGTCCTAATGGGATTGATGCCTACAGAGGCTGGAAAAAGAGCGACTTGCATTGCACCCTCCTGGGCTGCTGGATTTCACAGGTAAGATGAGCATGGGCAGTCAGGGTGGCTTTGCTTTTAACCTGACCTTCTCCCCACGTGCTCAGCCCCACTTGACCTGATCTGGGCTCTGAAGGCTCAGCTCTGTGGAGGGTTGCACAAGCACGTTGACTGAAACAATCAAGAGAACTATATACAATACTTAATCTCATCCAAAATTCTCCAGAATGCAGGGTTTTTTTCAGAATCAAATTTCAGTTTTTAAATATTGTGTACGGACATGATATTCTAATGAATGATGGAGCATGTGTTTACTTGCATATTTTTATGCTTCTTGGCATGTGGAAATCCTTCCCAACTAAAATAAGAGTGACTGTAGCTCCCTAAGGCTACCCTTTTATGCTTCAAGAGTTCCTTGAAACAGTAGGTCAGATTGGAAGATGTTTGTGTGAGTGCTAGCAGTGGCAAGAAACAGGGGGGAGAGTGCAGGCAATTGCTTTTTGTTCTTAACAAAATTGGACAGCAAAAGAGAGTACATCCCTGATGTCAGGAATGGGCTACAAGGCATTCTTATAATCAGAGTACAAAAAAATTGCTGCAGAACAGAATTACAACGAGACAGCAGAAGTCATGGTCATTTCATCTTCATTCTCATCTACATGCAGAATGGTTCCTTGGTTCTTTCTATATTAAGAAAGCCTGAAAATTTTAGGAGTTGGGAAATTTTTGAAATAATTATGGAAATCTTTGGGCATTTCTCTAGTAGTCTCTTTAGGATGTAGCATTAGAGCACTTTGGGGTTCATTTTCACTGGCTCTTCTTGAGAGGAGCCCAGATGCCCACTGGACCTAACCCTGCCTGTGCTGAATGCGACCTCCAAGTCAAGAGACCTCTCAGTAACTCCCTAAAGTTAAACAATGTTCGCGGGTCACTCACGTTCAAAGTTTCCCTGCTTGCTGTTGCCAAAGTAGATACAGAGTCAGTGTAGAGAACTTGCAAATGTATTCAGTAGGCATACATTATGCAGTTTCCCTTGTAACTGATGACCTTTCATAACATACCTGTGTGTTGGGCATTCATCAGCTGTAATGTGATATAGAACTCATGTAAGTATATCGCTACAAAACCCATTAAATAATATATGGACCTATTGAAAAAAGTATAACAAAAGGAGGAGTTATAGCTTAATAGCCTCTTTTCCCTTCTTTTATGAAGGTAAAATTATAATTTGTCCATATTTCAAATATTAATTTATGACATTCTTTTAAAATTAAAATAATTTTTAAATTAATTTGCCAAAAATTACATTTTCAATATGTCAAAGTCTATAAACATATTTTATAATCTTAATAAACACATGTATAGATTTAAAAGATGTAAAATTAAGGCAACAACAGAAGAGAAAAATGCAAAAATTTCAGATCCTTTGTATTTAAATAGTTTTTCAGAAATTACTTTTTGAGGTTTTTTTGATCAGCCCTTAATGTACATGTGTAAAAGAATATGCACTGTGCATTTCCCATAGCATTTGCCATAATCATGGGCTTAAAGACGGGAACCTTTTTGAAATCTGCAACTATACTAATAGCATTTCAGTCAATAGAACTGTTTACACTGGATGAAATATTCCCTATGATTAATAGGACATCCATTGACATGAATTTGCTGATAAATATATCACTAAAAAAACATATGAAACAATACTTACATTTTGGACTACTTTTAGAGGCAAGAAAATGTTTCATCTTGGGCATGAATAGGCATGTATAACATGCATGCAGCTTTAAGAAAGAATGCTGCAGTAAAACTTAGGTATTTGTACTAACAGTCTTTTAATCCTTTACTGTGAATTGTTCTGCTCTCTGGTATACCAAATTCTATATATAGAAGAGCAATTATGGACCTTTATGGTCTGATTTTTTTCTGAAATTCTTCATACATTATCACAGTATGCTTGTATAATGAACTGAATTATATGGTTTTGGGCTTTAGCAGTGTGTAAATAGTTTGAAGATATCACACACTTGAAAAATGACATACTGACATCATTGGCAGAATGTTAATTCATTAACGCTTATTAAAAGGACTACATTTAGTTCATTTTGTGGAGAATAGAAGACCCTTGAAGGAAATCTGTCAGTTAAAACTTCTAATTCTTTAAAAATTCAGAACTGTGCTTTGCAATGCACAGAAGAACTAGGATAAGCTAAGCAGGAAGCATAACCTAAGGAAGAAGGGCAAACGTTAACTGCTGCATAGCGGAAACCATGGCAAACTGAGCTGGCTTAAGCTCAGCTCCATCTGGGCAGATGTTTCCAGTGTTGTAATGGTAAAACTGCTTGTCTCTATGTTAACAACCAGTCTACATCTACAACGGGGTGTGCAGTGCTATCTTCTTGTAAATTAACTATTTGGTGGCATTAATTTGTGAGCCAGTGGCTCATCATACTCCACTGAAACTTCTATGGCCTTTTTTGTCTCATTATTTTAACTAGAGAAAATAGTATCCAGTCTCAACTGGGGCAATTATTTTAATTGTGTGGAATAACTGCAGTGAACAGAATTAAAGCAAACACAGAAAAATTTTCAGAAGTGCAACATATGTATGGTCCCCTCTTGGGTTTGTTCACCTGGTTTTCTTATAAAGAAAGTATTCTTTATTGTCATTAACAAAGCCAGCATAAGACAGGTTTCTTATGTCTGTCATCATAAAAATAAATATTTCTTTCAAAACCTTCTTAAATGTCAAAATTAATTTTACATTAGTACTGCAATCTCTTTATTTGGCCATAATGAATAAATACTTTAAAAACCAGCAAAATTGTTATTAAGTTTTGACGTAGTTAAATCTTTTCAATGAGGACTGCTTAACCTCTGTCTTGTCTTCTTATCTCGTACTGGGAGGTATTTCAGAGGACGCTCCAATTTTCTAATCTCCATTCCCTATGCACACACAGTTTGTCAGGAATTTTAACATCTTATTATACCGGAATTTTTGGTTTCCTCTTAGAAGAGAAAAAGGGGCTGATTTCTTGTCTTGGCTGCTAGTCTGGGAACCTTAGTATACTTTTGGCCAATACTGTTAAAGTATGATTCTTCTGTGTGGTCTAATAGCATTCGTTGTTGTCTTTAATCAGAATATTTGATAATCATCAATAAATTCTTGATTATGTGTCAATAAGACTGACACCTCCCTTTATCTGTGCTGTAATAGATGTTCGTATGGATAACACTGACTTTCAACAGCATATTGGGTCAGCCCTAGTTATTTTTAACTTGGGTGTGGGATTCCAGACTCAATTTAAGAATAAAGAGAGATTTATAATAACTGCTGGTTTTGCTGGGAGATGGGCAGTTGATGCCATTGATTTGACCCTTTGTTCCTGTCAGAGGGATACAGCACATACAGTCTTTCCTGAGTAATTTCACTTTGTGGAAACAAGTGTATCACAGACTGCTGTAATTTGTGAACTACTGTGGATATGCAAATGGTTGTAGTTCGGAATTTACTAAGAAACAAGTTTTCAAGTTTCATAATTTTTAGTGGTTGCATGATTCAGTCTCTTTGGTCAGCACCAGCTGTGATCTCGCCTAATAGGATTTCTCTTCCTGTCTCTTATTTGACTGCGACTTTGGGGCAAATAACATCATTTGCTTTTGCCATACCTTCACTAGTGGCTCTCTGCCTTTGTGTTTGGCTTTTTTATTTGGAGGAAGAGGAGGAAAGCATTGACTGCCTGTTTCTTGGGCTGATGGATTCTACACTTCAAAGTATATTCTATTCCATAAACTTCTTCCTAAAATGAAATAAGTTTTTGCCATTCATGTGTGGAGACCTTATTAATGTAAGTGAAATTGTATATATGTATGTTATTTCTGGAGGTGAAACATTGTTTGGAAAAGCTAGAAAAAGTCCATAGAAGACCAGACCTTTAATGTATCAACAATGCATTTTCCTAATTTATTATAAGTACCAGTCCTTGTCTCCCAGAATAGTAAAGGCTTTGTAAGAAGGAGGTCTTCTGAAATGGCCAAATATATGTAGGGTTTTGTATTATCTTTTATAAGGCCAAAGTACAAATATGGAATGTATTAAGAGGAAACAGATACTTGATAGACAGAAAGTGAAATGTGCATCAAGAATTCCTGTATTTCAAAAGATGTGATGAAATCCTGGTAGGAGGATAAGGCTTTCCAGGCAATGCTTTTATTGTGCCTTTTACCACAGTATTCACTTTACTAGTACTCAAATTTAATATATATTCCAGAATATCAAATGTATAAATTTGGATTTTAAACAATCTATTATCTGTAAATAGTGACAACTGTAGTGGGCAGATACCTGAACAACTGTACTGGCCATCTTTGCAATTTGGTGCTCATCAGAACCCAACTTACTCTGCCTAGCTGTTGTATGCTTATTTTTCTTTTTCCCCTCCCTTATTTAGGCAAATATTTTACAAATGTATTAAATACCCGTAATTCTTTTCAGAATAAAAGTAAAATTTACTGCATCTTTAAATTGATAATTAGGAGGCAAGAATGATAAACATCTGAGCTGAGGAATATTTGCTCTTTTCTTTTTAGGGTGTCTTTTTAATGTTGGGAAAGATATACTTAGCTTTGTGTTTGGCCATGAGATATAAATTCAGTCTTTCTAACCTGTGTAAGAACTAAAACAGGCCTGCTTACCCTCAAATATATCATGCATCATAGAGATATGTAAAAACCAAATCTTTGGCTCAAGCAATATGTGTGGGAGCATAATACAGATGAACCTTAATTTCCAGTATCCCGATTAATAATTAAGTAATTAGCTGAAGTGCTAATCCAGTATATTACATGTTTACTGCTAACTTCGAATCAACAGCCAAATAAAGACTGTTGAAGATGTCCTGGCTCCCTCATTTGAACATTGGCATGCTAGGACATTCATTTTATCTGCTGCCACTAAATGGGCAAAGGAAGAGCAATTGCAGCATTTGACGGTCTTTGCTCACCAGCAGAATGACCAACAGAGATTCAAAATACTAACTGGCATGTGCCAATTGAAACCATGCACAAGTAATTAACAGCCTGTGAAACAGCGAAAAACAAATGCATAACAATTAGTAAAATAAATATTTTGTGACTTTCAATTACTGAATACATTCCTACTAAAATTTAGTCAATGCAAACTGTCCTATTTAGCATTCTTATCCATAAGTGATGTCTTTTGTTAAGCCATTTACTTTCTTGGTTTCTTTGTGTAAGATGATGTTATTCTGTACTAAACAGACATAACTAAAGATTATTTTTTATTGTTGTTATTTTGCAGTTTTAATGCTTAGACGGGCCATGTGCTATTGCAGAAATAACTGATACTTATTTTCAAGAGCTGACTTTTCCTCAGGCCTGAGGACAGGCCTTTCTCATTGCTTCAGGAGGAGTGCAGATGATCATCGCTTCTCTGGGCATTATCTGACACATTTTGTTATTTAAACTTAGTCACAAGTTCAGATTTCTGATGTTACATGAAAGGTGTATCAGGTCACTATATACACCTGAATATCCGGCCATAATTATTTGTGTAGGCATTTACCATTTCAGTGGCTTTTTAGTACAATTAAGTCTAAGGGTAGAAGTCTGATCCTACCACAGGTCACAGCTTGGTATTGTTAGAGGGCATAATATTGTGACTAAATGATGGCACTGATATGGCATATGTGAAAAGACTTTCTGGTCTTTACCTAATATCTTTCAGTGACTCAGTGGCCAACAGACTTGTCCCTTCCTCCCTTGCCAGGATAGTTGACTGATTCTGCTGCTATCCAGAGAAGAAGGAAGCAAGTGAAGAAAAAACTTGGGATTGCCGAGTTGGCAGACAGCGCATAGCTGTGGATCTGAACTGACACCTGAACTAAACCCCACCTGCTTCATGGTGATTCCAAGTGAATGTACTAACACTTCAGCTGTGAACCGGAATTCTAGCTTGCAAGGCCATTTTTTTCAGAAAGCCATGATGATGCGAGAGAGCCAGAAAATTTCAGCCAAGGACCCAATAACTAGACTTCTGAGGACAGCTTTAGGACATCAAAGATAGAGTAAGATTTAGTAATGTTTATTCTGCACAGAAAGCCTCCCTCTCACTTTGTTTTTGCTTGATTTTTTGTAAGGGAATAATAGTGTCTCTGTAGACTTTGATGGCTTTTACTTTCACTGAAAATATTTTTCTGTCTCTCAATTTGAATTTGCTTTGGACCTCAAAGCTTTCCCCTATGGAATGGGAAAGAAACACTGCATAAGGTAGGGATTTATTATTTCTCTTTTGAAGATGGGAAAACTCATGCACAGTGACAAGCTGGAGTATCAGATGCCTTGGCTACAGTCTCAGAGTAGATCTGGCAACATCCAAAATACAAGTTAAAGTATTTTATGCTGGAAAACAACACCTTGTTTCTAATACCACATCACCCTTCTCTCTCTTTCGTGGTGCTTTGACATGGGTAACGAAGATGTGATCCTTGAAGATGGGGGTTGTTTTAACACGCTTGCTAGAACTAATGAAGAGTGTGTATGTATGTGTATATATACATATATATATAAATGGGAGTTCATATCTCTCGGAAGTCATCCAAGATTTTGCCTTACTTTGCAAACATACCTGTTTTATAAAACCATTATGCTAAGAGCAATTGTTGATGTCTAAATGCTGTTCAGAGTGTTCAAAATTTGCTTTTTGTTAATTTGTATTGAAAAATAATTGATCAGATTTAGGTTAGTGAATTTAGTTTCACTCTTATCTGGTAACACGTATTGGTTGTAAGTTGCAACAGCTTAGCATCTGATATTCTTAACATGGCTAAAGAGGCATTATCTCCATTCTTTTAGGATTAGTATTCAACAGCAAATTTACTTTCTATTCTAATGCAGACAAGGTGAAGGTATGCTAACTCGCAAGATACTAGAGCCAGAATGGAATCTTTAGAAGGTAATGGGCAAAATAATACTGAAATAATGTTAATGTGAAGGTTTTGTGCATTTAATCTCTCAGATAAACTCTGGGTGACTACCTTTCCCCACTACAGACATCCTTTCCTGTGAAGACCAGCTTCTCAGTGCCAACAGATGGACTCTCTGCTGGTCTCAGAGCAGTGCCCGATGGTACCTGCTGCATACTTGGTTGGCCCCGGAAAAATGATCTTCCTGTTGGCCTAAAGGAAGATCTCTATTCCTAATTTTCATGAAGTGCAAGGGTTTCTGGCCAAGTTATCCTTGCTCTCCTGAAGGAAAACAATGAAAAACAACACTGGGGTAGGCTTGATTCTGAGTGTGTGGGCAAGGGAGAAGCAGGAGCTTCTGTGCATCTAGGAAGCATGCATAGGGTCCATGACAGCTCAGGGAGAAATATCAGGGAACTTCAGCCACTGACACTAAGTAACTGCTGTGCAAGAATGTGCTTTAAAATCTTGTTTGTCTTGTTTTCCTGATGACGTATCTGACTTTATGGCAAGGATTTTGCTTTCAGCGCTGATCCATAACATCAGAGCATCACCATGCAGGAGTCTGACGGTAGAGCAAAAGCAGAGGGCAGAAATATTTCTCAGCATTAGAATCTTGTTTGTACGAGACATTTAGTTCATTAAATATTTTCAGGTGACCTATAACCTGTCCATCTGCTTCACACTTCCTCTCCTCCTGTTCCTGAGCTTGGATGGGTCTGTAATTGGAGCTTGGAGTCACAAGGACACAAGTGTTTTTGGGCTGTGTTGGCCTTGGCAGTGGGTGAAAGCTGCATGTTTGGTTGTGCAACAGCTTTGCTCACCAGCTTTCAGATGTCACTCTTGTCCAGTGTGAGGAAAGTGAGCCAAGATCCCCATGACTGGGAAGGGGGTCTGGTTATCCATACAATGGCAGGCACGCCTGCTCCTTGGTGTCCTGTTTCAAAACAGCAAATGCTTTTTGCTGCTCTCAGGCACAGCAGGGCTTGGTGACAGGAGTGCTCCAAATGCTCCTGTGATTCTTTTTCTTTGTGCCATATCATGAGACGATAAATCCATGAGACAGGAGGTATGTGTTTATACTGCACCTGCTGCTCTCCTTGCCGGACTGATACTGAGGCAGCATTCCACTGTATTAACCTGCTATGTGTTGCCCTTCCCCGTGCTAGTAAGAAAAGTCCTGCCTACGGTGTCATGGGCTGCAGTCCTGCTGCCATTGGACCATTTGCCATGGTCTACTTAAATGTAGAACATCAAAGGAACAATGAAATATCATCTGCCTGCATCTCTCTGTCTATCTACTAGAGTACTTTGTGGATGAGTCTGGGGGGACGTTGAGACAGCCTCAGATTAGGTGCTGCTTTGTAGTCTTTCGAGTTCAGGCCTTGAATTCCTCAAATTTTATGTTGGGGTTTTTTTCCCTTGTAGGTTGAACCTTTGTAAGTAATGAAAGTGAGAGAAACCTGATCTGGTAAACTACTAATGGAACACTTTAGGTAATATAACATGAAAGCAGCAGTACAAGACAAGATTCCTTGTAAAGCTCAATCATTAGATGATTGTCTAGGCTAAATTGTGCAGACACAAACGTATTTCAAATTTGGGATTTGCTGTCAAAAGTGTCATAACAGACTATTTCAGTGGTCTGGGCCATGATTTGACATGTGCTCAGTGGCACTGAATAAATTGTTTGCAAAATATTTTATCCTCTGACAAATCCTTAAACCCATCATATGGGAAATGAGGGAATATTACTTCACTAACCCTTAGTCTAGGAAAGTAGAGTGTCTCTGCAAGCCTTGTGTGCATGGAAGAAAAGGTCTCTGTGCGATTACAAGTGAGGCTATTGTAACGAAAGAGAATATGGCAAGAGAAACAGTTGTGGTCAAACACCTTCAATAGTGCCAACACAATCTCTCTGGAAATGAAGATGAAAGATGTGGTTTGATTGAAGTGGCTTACTCTTACTCTTGCCATTTAGAGGTGCGATGCTGTAGACTAGATGGAGGTGGGAACATAATTCCATATAGATGTAGGGGTTGAGTATCTGCATATATGCACTTATATCTGCATATAGGGAAAGAGGGGAATGTAAATAAAAGGCATGAGGAACTAAGATGACTGCTAGCCTTTATTCCTATATCTGATAAATTACTGAAAGCTGTATTACACAGAGTGTTCATTTCAAGAAATACTTGCAGTTAATGGCGGTTGTAGACACACAAGAGTTGTACATATGCAATGCTATGTGTCTGTTATTCTGTGATTTATAAGTTTGATAGAACAGATTAGAGTATTTCATTTGGAAGAGACCTACAAAGCTCCTCTAGTGCAACTCCCATACCACTTCTGGGCTGACCAAAAGTTAAAGCATATAATGAAGGGCATTGTCCAAATGCCTCTGAACCGTGACAGGCCTGGGGTATCACCTGCCTCTCTAGGAAGCAGTTCCAGCATTTGAACGCCTCTTCATAAAGAAATGCCTCCTAAAATCCAGTCTGAACTTACCCCAGCACAGCTCTGAACCATTTCTACTCATCACTGGATCCCAGGGAGAAGAGATTGCCATCATCTCCTCTTACCCTCCCTAGGAAACTGTGGAGAGCAATGAGGTCGCCCCTCAGTCTCCTTTTCTCCAAACTAGACAAGCCCAAAATCCTTAGTGGCTCCTCATAGGACGTCCTTTCCAACCCTTTCTCCAGCTCTGTTGCTCTTCTCTGGATGCATTCAAGGACCTTCACATCCAAGCTGTGGGGCCCAGAACTGCACACAGCACTCGAGGTGAGGCCCCTCCAGGGCTGGACTCAGCAGGATAATCACCTCTTGTGCTGGGCTGGCTGAGCTGTGTGTGATGCTCCCCACGATGGAGTTTGCCCTCCAGGCTGCCAGGGCACACTGCTGGCTTCTGCTGGGCTGCTGCTGACAGGCACCCCCAGATCCCTATCTGCAGGGCTGCTCTCTAGACTCTCCTCTCCTCTCCCAATTTTTACCTGGTGTTACTCCATCCCAGATGCAGAATCCAGCATTTGGACTTGTTAAATTCCATCCCGCTGATCTTTGTCCAGTTCTCCAGCCTATCTGGATCTCTGTGGAAAGGATGTATATGATGTTTCTTCATGAGAAACTTCTCTATCTTATTTCCTAGCATGGGATTAATTTTTTTCCTCAGTTATAGGGAAACGTGGCTACATATTGGCTGCCTTTGTTGGAAATATGAATGACTCTTTTTTGTCAGGAGCTGTGGTCTTCCTCTGGCTTTCAGCCTAATGCGCCTGATGGAGCTTGAAGCCACCTAGGGCAGAACTGTATTTTGTCTGCTGGATAACAGGCAGGCACTGGCACACTCTGTAACTTGTTTGCAGGATATCCTCACTCCACACACTTGTGATGTCCACATCCTCTCCATCTCAAGCGTTCAGCATTTCCACAAGCCCACACACTTCGTGTTTCTGTCACCTTGCCTGCAGGTACAGGCTCCAACACTCCAATCTTATATTCACTAAGACTTTCCAAAATATTCTCTGACATAGGCACTAATGAGTAGGAGAAGTGATTTAATGCACACAGGTATGCGTAGTGACAATTCCACTCCATGCAGTGAGCAAAGGCTGTGGTTTCCTCACCTTACTCCTAACACAGACTGCTGAATGTCCTGGTTTCGACCACGGGCAGTGTTAATTTTTTTGCAGTGGCTAAGGGGGTGTGTCCAGACCCTAATGTTATTTGCTAACACCCCACATCATTGCTGGGGACAAGGGACTCTCTTGCTTCTGATAAGGACAGGGCTTCCAGTAGGCAAAGTGTGGCAGGGGAAGCCATCTGCCATTTGTTCATTGTCTCCCAGCGTTCTCAGGAAGCATTTTTTTCATGTGAATAACCCTCTCTTTTGTATACTTTTGTTGTTAACATTGTTGCTGTTACTGTTCTTTTTCTTATCTCATTGTTTCCAGTAAATTGTTCTTACCTCAACCCATGATCCCTGCCTTCTGTGCCTCCCATTGGAGAGCAGCGGAGAGGAGAGCTTTTTACCGATCTTTTTACTGGGAGTACTAAACTGGGGAATACCCTTCCTAAACCATGACACTGCTTTACCTGGGCCCGGGAGGGATACAATAGCACATCCATGAATACTATGCACATCCATTCAAAGATTACATGCACACATTTTTAACAGGTGCTTTATTTATCTGCTCAGTACCTTGAGCAAATTACTTGGCACAGCATCCCACACCTCTCTCCTTTCAAATTTAATTTACCTTAACTAGATTAAGTAAAGCTTTCTCACAGTATCATCATCACAGCATTGCTCAAGTTCCAATTTGGCACAGCAGAAGCAGCTCAAAAAGAAGTTTCATCCTAGGAGAAATTACACTCTGAGATAAATGTGTTTCCAGGGGAAATAATTTTCAGCCTAGACCCTGAATCTTAACTCACACTGTAATCCCAGAATTCAAACATCTCAGAAATACGATGAATGTTTAAAACCTAAATGTAAGTCGAGAAGTTAAAGATGAGCCTGAGTGCTCAGTCTTAAGAACTTTGTAACTTCAGCTTCTGTTTTTTATAGCTTTGTAGTATAGTTTGCTTTTTTTTTAATGCACACTCAAAGTAGTAGAGTTGATTTTATAAGCTTCAGAGTATCAAAAAAGGGCAAGGTGTTAAAGCAATATAAGGTTATTTTCATCTCCTGGAAAGATCAGTAAATTTATGAACAAAGGATTTTGCTACTATTAAAATATTCAATGCTTTGGTGCCCACTATCTTTGGTCTCGTCACAAAAACATGTGTTTCTTTATCAGTGTAAAAGATTTTTTAAATTTTTTTTTTCCTATTAATGTTTATGAAAAATCCTCTGAGGAAAAAGTATCAGATGCAACAGACAGACTTCAAGCTTTAGAGGATAAGCACTAAATATGCACTTAGATAATAATTTAACATCAAAATCTCATTATGGATTTGTATTCACTATTATGATTTTAAAGAACTATATTTATGCATTTTGGAAAATTAGGATTTGCTGAACAGAAACAACAGCTGTGCAGAGTTTGGCTCTGTTTCAGGTGCATGCCTTTTTCAGGGAGATCCATTACATTCTGCTTGGCCTTGCACTCTGAACGGATGGGTATTTCTAGACAGAAAACGAAAGGCATAAAACTAATAACTTCCTACTGCTACCTGTTCTTAATAAGCACCAAGAATTTTGTGTTCTTACAGAACCCTCTGCAAGGGTTTTAAAAGGTTTACAAGCATTACTGCATAAAGTTGCTTATGCTCGCTCTGGGTTGGAGGGATGGTATAAGTATAGCACATTCTTGCACTGCTCTCCAGTAAAGGATAGAACATTGCCTATTATCACATTACTGCATCACTTTATATTCTGAAAGTCCTCAGTTACTTAATGGTTAACTATTGTTCTTACATATGTTTTTCTGTGGTGGTAGTGCTTAGGAGTTTTAACATGGAACAGGACCCAAAACCAGTATAATATACAATAGAGAGAAAACCCCTGCCTCAAAATGCTTGAAAGGTGAGATGGCATGATACAGGATGGTCTTAGAGGTCTCTTCCAACCTTAATAGTTCTATCATTCTATATACCAAGAAAGAAGACAGCACTGGTCAGCACAGCAGGCTGGAATTAGACACATCAGTAGCCCACATTCTGGTTTTGTAGGCATCATGAAAAAAGAATGTACCTGCTGGTGAATGGCAGCAGATATTCTTCAATGATTGAAGGCTGATAGGCAAAGTGTCCTTAGAAGTTGGAGTGAGTAGTTTAGGTTTGATGCACAGGAGGGAAGAGGAGTGTCTAGCATAAACCATGAAGCAGTATGGGCAGATGAGTCAGGAAAATTCTCTTGGTGGATCATTCAGGGTAGAGATCAGTGGGGCAAGGCTGCATTTGTCAAGGTAGAAGGTTGCAATATTTGAAATAAATAAAAGAGTTTAGATAAAAGCTCTGTCTGTTTGAATAAACTCCAGTTTCAGGGGTCTTGTACAGAAAGAAATGAGAGATATTATGACATAAACTGGACATCAAAAGTTAGAATGAGACTTCCTTTCCTTTGTCAGGAGGAACCATTAACCTCTTTTTTAAAACTTTTTTTTTATATTTCTGCATTAGTTTATTTTGTTTTCTAGCCTCAGGCTGAAAAAGCACGATTCTACTGCATTATCATATTGGTTTGGGTTAAACATGTTGGTTTGACAAGAGTCAGTTTTATGGCAAAACTCAGAATATTGCTGTCTAAACTTTCAAATGAGGTGCCAGAAACAAGAAACTTCATACGAATATCAGCTATAATTTTTTTTTAGAATTTCTGGCATGTAGGATTTCACTCAAAGCTAAAAAACACTGCTAAACTGTGCAGCGAATTAGAAGTTAATTAGAACTGGGCATTTCTTCCTTGATAAAACTCTTGAATTTTTAAGTGACTTCTGTGACTTCTTTTGTCATCTGTTTAGAGATTTCTGAATACTTGAGACTAGCATTTTTTCTCATTGTACATATTTGTTAGTGTAGCCCTGTTATTTGATAACATGAGTTGTTGCAATGCCAGTTTTAGTTTTACACAGGCCAGCATACGAATATCAGTGCTTTCCAGCCAAGCATTCCAATATTACTTTATGCTATTTTTTTGTAGATACAAACTCCTAAAATAATGTTTGGCATCGTCATACTGTGCTAGATAGCTACCGATGGTATCACAGAATTTCAGAATATGCTGAGTTGGAAGGGACAAGGGACCCATCAAGATCATCAAGGCCAACTCCTGGCCCTGCACAGGACACCCCAAGAGTCACACCATGTGCCTGAAAGCATTGTCCAAACACTTCTTGAGCTCTGCCAGGCTTGGTGCTGTGACCACTTCCCTGGGGAGCCTGTTCCAGTGCCCAACCACCTTCTGGGGGTAGAACCTTTTCCTGATACCCACCTAAACCTCCCCTGACTCAGCTTCAGGCCATTCCCTTGAGTCCTGTCACTGTCACCAGAGAGCAGAGATCAGTGCCTGCCCCTCCTCTTCCCCTTGCAAGGAAGTTGGAACTGCAGTGAGGTCTCCCCTCAGTCTCCTCTTCTCCAGGCTGAACAGACCAAGTGCCATTGGCCACTCCTCATACAGCTTCCCCTCAAAGCCCTTCATAGTAGGAACACTTTCTGTCTCTATACTTAGCAAATGTAGGCTCTTTCCCCATATATTTTTGCTACTTTACACCTGAAGAAATGGCTTTACTAGAATTTAGTAGATCAGGAGTACCTTAATCTGTAATGAACCACCAAGCTGTAAATTACTTGATGATCTCATTAATCTGTTTATTAATTCAGCACTGAACTGACAGCAAAACTGAAAGTAAAGCCTAGGTTTTTCCAAAGCTAGGCTTATACAAAACTTACATATTTGTGTGGGCACTCACATCTGGTTAAGAATTTATGGTTTAATCTCCAGATTTGAAAAATGAGACTGATTAATACTTATCTAGATCCCTGAAAAAGCTACCTCTTTGTCTTCCACATGGAGCTCTATCTTCACTTCGTGAGAAGTTATGGTTTTTAACATCAGGTAGACAACGTATGGACAATGAAGCATGATGTAATTTTTGTGTGATTTACCAGGTTGAGTCAAAAGCTCACATCATAAGAAACTTCACTTCTGCTTGATGATTCACAAGGAAATTCCAGACTGCCTTGTCTTTGCCAGGATATTTACTCAAGTGACTCTAGTTAAGAGTTCACCTTTGTTGGGCAGTGTAGACATGGCTTGAGTTGTGTAAACTAACTTCTTGACCTCTGGAAGCTGCTTGTGATTGCATGCCCTCAAAGGTTACAGGTTTACTTTATTAAACATATTTTTTTTAATACATTTCACATCTCTTGCTCTAACATCCTTCTAAACAAATTCAATATAATCTTAGTCCAGTACCATTTCCATCTTCAATACCACGTCTCCATCTGACTCTGGATTCAGAGCATGCTCCCTAACCTCTCGTGACAGGGGCTCAAATTGCAGTCTATTGGTATATCTTTTAAACTGCATTGTTGAACATAACCATTACACTCATGGTGTTTGACACTACACTCCAGAGTGTCAGGAGTTGTATGGGTTCTCCTACTCTCTTAACTGTGCTATCTGCCAAAATCTTTTTGAACACAATCTTCTACTCTACAGCAAAGAAAGGGCCTTGAGAAAGATGCTTTAGAAACTATTTTACTTGGCTCATTTAGCAAAGGAAATGGTAGCAGAGGTGCAGGAATTTTCTCACTTTCCAAGGGGATTGAATAGGAGCAATGTAGGTTTCCTCTCTTTTACATTGGACTCACTTCAATTTTCATCAGCCATGCTCAGATTTAATTATTTGTGCTCCTATAATTCAAAATAAAGTACGAATCGTAAAATCATAGAAAGGGTTGGGTTGAAAGAGACCTTAAAGATCCTCCAGTTCTGAGCTCCTGCCTTGGGCCGGGATACCTTTTGTTAGACCAGGTTGCAACAAAATGACTAAGCTAAAGCCTGTGGAAGAGAGCTGGATTTAGTTGTTCAGATGGTTCTCACATGAAAACAATGGTGACTGACGTCCTGAAGTAATGGAAACTAATTTAGCATTTCAACCTAGCATCAACAGAGACTACCTGTGAGCTGAGCCTCATTTTGTATGTAAGCAATAAAGATGTTGTGCTTGTCCAGCACTGTTTGGCAGTAGAGATGCCAACTTTTACAACCACCAAAATGAGAGGTTAATCAGTTTCTTATTCATAAAGAAGAAATAAACTTGATTCCTTCACCCTACTTCAGGTGGCTGACAGAGAGCAAGCTACTATTACAGTGGGAGGGAGTAAAAGGCAATGTAGAAAGGACAAAATGATCTGAAAGGCAGAGGAAACCAGTCGTTTAATATTTTATCTTTACGTTTTAAATTGTTGTTTCTGAATTTCCTGAATCTTAATTTAAGAAATCTCTTCCGCATTATTTTGGCTGTAAATTATTTATATGTTTCCCCATTTTTTATGGTACTCTGTTTCAGGCTTCCTGCAAGATCTCGTCACCTTCTAGCAACATGCTGAGGCACTGCTGTAATCTGTCAAAAAGGAAGGGAGATAGGGCTAACAAAGTGATGCTCTGGGATTTGTACTAGCATGAATTGTCAAAGATGAATAACTAATGATGTGTTTTTCACTTCTGAAAAGCTGAGGAAAATCCCTGGTAATTTTGTTAGAGTAATACATTAACCAGCATTTTTGCCGTTTGTTACATATCTTTTTTTTTGCATCAAACTTAGTGAAGAACTCTTACATTTGTACATCTTCCTGCTTGAAGAAATCTACTTCCCAGAGCATCTTTGTTGGTATTTTGTTCCATCAATTTAAAATATCTCAAATAAGAGATACTTCTGTATCTTTCAGAGCCGATGGTACAGTCCAGAACATCTCACCATTAGGTATATTTTCACTGTGACTTAGCCAAAATAGTCCTCTCTTCTTTGCATCCTGTTCCAGATAGGGCTGTATACATCTTAATTCTTCTTCCTCCACTGTATTTCTCCTTTCAGACACTCATAACAGAGAGACTGTTATTCGGCGCCTGTAATTTTGCCAAACTGCAGCCAAAATCAGATTGTGCAGCATCCACATCAGCAAGCACAGGCTGAGCAAACCTCCATGGGAACTGCAGCATACCCAAATGCTGTGTGGAGCCCACGGTGCTCCACGGTATACCTTGGCAGGGGTGAGTACAAACAGGGTTTCTACATTTCCCTGGCCACATTTCATTGCAAACTTCCATTCCATTAGCCCTCCATATTTCTCTTAGGTTTGGTTTAGGATAACTGCTTTCAAATTTCCCCACAGCCTTCTGAGAAAAATGTCAGTGCTTTACTGTTTTGAATTCATTCATAGTAATAAATTCTATTTAGGCTCAGCTTCAGTTTCTGGACATCTTAATTTTTAAATTAATATAACTAAGGCAGAAGAGCACTTTGTCTTTTATGACCAAGAGAACATAAAATGTCATTGATGGAGCTGGAAAGCCTTTTGCAGTCCATAGGACAGTTGGGATTTAGTTCCTCCAGTGCAAGGTATATAGATCCAGAGCCACATGGATGTGAGTAACCCTACGGAAATGCTTGGGAGTGTCTACTGACTGAATGTAAATTGTTCTTCTCATGGAGTCTTCTTGAGTCCCACGCCTGCATTCTTCACTGCTGTGGGAGATCCCAACCTGAGTATCAAATTTTCTGTGGTTGATTTTTAATCAGATTTATCAACTATGGTAGGCTGACTTTCAGAAAGTATAATAGACAGAACAGTAACTGTGGGAATAAAAGAAATATTTTTTTCATTACTGGCAGCTTCCTTGCTTTGACTCTTCAACCTCTTCCCAAGGTCAACTAAATGCCTCAGAGGAACTGGAGTGGTTACAAATCAACTTTGTCATTGTCCATTAGGTGGATGGAGAACATTTCATAAAAATTAAAATAGGTTTCCAGGGAGACCTTCTCAGTACGTGACTTGTCCATGAATTGAAGAACAGACCTTTTCACAGGGCAATTTACTGGTTTGCTCAAGTGTTCCCACTCAGACTTGGTGCCCCTAGATGTTCCTCTTGTGGCTCAATGGTGTCAAATCAACCATCAACACGCTCAGCTGGAGTCCTTCCCCTTCCATATCTCCCATCCTCTGGTCCAGTACATAATCTGTTTAAGTACCTTGTTCACTCTGTACTGGAGAAACAAGTCATTATCAGGGAATAATACTCTTTGACTGTGGATGATAGGAAAAGGGAAAAGCCACAAAAATGAGCACTAAATGAAGATGATCCTGTTGACTGCAAGAACTAGCTTTGAAAAGTTCTAAACAATCAGAAACTTCAGTTTGTTTTCAGCATATGCTCCCAGGGGAAGGTCATCTGATTCATATCCGTCAAATGTTGAAAGGATGAGTCACAGTCAAACAAATCACACTTTTCTAACTATCTTTACACATACGGGAAGGAATAATCTCTCTTCATTTAAAAGGACTTTTTCTTTTTCTTAGTAGACAACACTCAGTAACTTAGCCCCATGTTATCTGTTTTCCTTGAATTATGAATATTTATTCCTCTCTATATCCATAAATAATACATAATCTACAGTTGCCTCATTTTTCTCTTATGACCTTTATACACATCCTGTACTTTAAATCAAATTCTCTCTTAGTTACAAAAAGCTCTAATTCCCACTTGGAACTTAATTCAACAGCCACAAAAAAAGTCTTGTCTTCAAATAATAGCTAATACCAGATCTAATATTCTTTGCTGCCAGTCAACCAACACTGGACATGAGAAGAAGTATACTACTCCAGAAGTCATCAGTTTATGCCGCAGCATTTGAGATGTGATAAAATGTGTAAGTTTCTGTGCCCCGTGATCCTAATCCAATGGCTGCAATACTAATGTGTGAAAAGTGCCCGCTGAACGCACAACTCCCATGAAGCTGACAGGACACCGTGCAGATGCAGGAAGCTGTTATTGCCCTTTTGCTCTTCTACAAGGTCCTTCTCCTTCACACAATCAGAGGGTTGAAAGGGACCTTACAGCCCATCTAGTTCCAACACCCCTGCCGCGGGCAGGGACATCTTTCACTAGACCAGGCTGCTCAAAGCCCCATCCAGCCTGGCCTTGAGCACTTTCAGGGATGGGGCCTCCATGCCGTCTCTGGGCAACCTGCTCCAGGGCCTCATCACCCTCTGAGTAAAGAACTTCTTCCTACATCTAATCTAAACCTCTCCTCTTTTAGTTCAAAACTGCTCCCCCTTGCCCTGTCACTGTCAGCCTGTGAAAAAAATCATTCTCCCTCTTTTTCATAAGCCCCTTTCAGTACTTCTCCTTGCAAGCCACTTGCCCCAGGCTGCACAGCCCCTAGGTAGGTAAGGTTTTACTTCAGCATTTATGTCTGCCTTGCTTGATAAGTGCCAGTGGCTGAGTATGTTTCACAAACGGCATTTGCTAGGACTACGCATTTTGTGGCAGTATTGTATTCCAGCACACAAAGGTGCTCATTCCTGCTCCATGCTACCTTCCAAAATGTGTGGGCACAAGAGGTGGAATTCCCATTGGATCAGGAAGCTGTTTGAAATGGAACCCAGCAAAACATCTCTCTCCAGACAAATCCTCTCCTGGCTTGGGTTTAGTGTGCAGCCACCTGCATGCTGCACTCCTCCATGGGGTACGTGTGAGAGGAGGAGGTCCAAGGCTGGCTGCTGGGTAGTGATGTCTTGAGCAGATGAAAAGCTGTTAAAGAAAAGCTTTAAGAAAAGTGTGGTCTGAACCATGGCCTGAATGTAAAATATATGTGGTTTGCAAGGCATGCTCAGGAAATTAACATTTCTGTTTGCAGGGAACTGAAAACTTTTTCTCTCCTAATGTATACTAAAGTGCCTAAAGAGTAAATCTGAATGAGACAACTATTTTAACAGCAATCATTTCACACTATTTTAAAAATGCCTTAATTTAAATTTATCACTGGGCGTCACAAACAATGCTCAGGGAATGTGCAAAGGTATTCCCTCAGTTTCTACTCACTAACAATTTTAACTGCTGTCCAAGACCTGAACTATTCAGAGTTAGGTAACTATTCCCATTTTAGAGAAAAAGAACCTTGATACGCAGAGAATGCATTCAGAGCAATTAATCACAGGATGTATCTGGGGCCAGAGCCAGATCTTCTGACTCACAGTGCTTCCTTTTTTGTTGAGAAAAAAACCACACTTATTTTTCATAACTATGTCCTAGAATAAGTGTTAAAAAAAAGTTTAAAAAACTGATACAGACTTCAAGGTAATCCTGTTTATTAATTCCATTATGACAAGCATGATTTTAAAAAGTATTAAGTTTAATATCACCTATTTATATACTGGGCAAATTTGTATCTCTAATATTTTAGTTTGGACATCTATATGAAATATGAAATATTTCTAAATTATGTTAAAAAGTTCCTCGAAACTTATCCTATGGGAGACACTGGCATTTCATATTTTATTCTGAATTTAAGTGTTTGCATTTCTAGAAGATTGGACCTGCCTGTGAAGGGATGCCAATCGCTTTCCAGCTCCTCTGATTTCAAATGGCCATTTGCCAATACCAAAAGTAGTTGAAACAGATCCACTAAGTGTAATTTATAGTAATATAAAATATAAAGCAAAAAAAGGAACCCGCTTTAAAGCTGGATTTAACAATTAAGCTAATTTATCAGATATGCAAAAGATTTTTGGCGCTTTAATGCAAATAGGCAGGCTGTATCTTTCCGTGATAATTACAGACCAGTTTTCATGACTACTTTCACTTAGATTCTTTGCTTAATTCATATTAAATAAATGATGCAATTTAGACACATAACTGATTTTGAAATGTCATTTTATCTAGGAAAAAAATGGACGTTTCATAACTTAACTCATTCTGTCCTATCTTACATCCTTCCCCATTTCCACACCTTCAACTTCAGTCTTAGCATTTGTATTATTTCCAACTTAAAAATAAATAACTAAACATAACTCTGCTGCTGCCCCAAGTTAATCTTTTTCACAATAGTCAGGTCCAAATTTATTTGTTACTGGGTATTATGCACTTTAGTATTCAATATGCCAAATATATACCAAAAACACAGTACCAAGGACCAGGATTTGAAAACCTGTCTGATAAAGGAGGGAGAGTAAAAAAGAAAGAGTAATCTGTGCACCCAAAGGGACAAATGAGCTCTTTTGAGAATTTAACCCCAGCTGTACATGCTCTGCTTTTGACAATATAGCTATTTGTTATATGATATAAAATATTACAGTATCATAAAATCTTATTATTTGGTTGCAATATACCATGTGAATTTAAATTTCTCTGAAGTAGTTTTGTTTAAATTCTAGAAAGACTTAAGCAAGTGATACTTCACCCAAAAAGGTAATAAAATCCAACCCAATGTCACTGTAAAACATACTAGAGTGTAATGTGAGAACATACAGAGAACTTTGGAGATGTAATTCCTACAGTCCAAGCTGCTGGAATAATGTCTATTCAGAGAAAAGGATCTTGTCCCCAGTTTGCTGTCTGATTGTATAAGTGATCTTGATGCAGTGAATGAATATCTTGTTATGTGAAAAATATCTTCAAGATAAATTCTGAAAACCAGAGAAATTAGTATTAAAAATAATTTTCTTTCTTTTTCTTTTTTTTTTTAAGGTTCTGTTAAGTTCCATGTTGAAACAACATGAGGTGATACAATAAGCAGAGTGAATGGGATGCCACATTGCATTAAAACAATGGATGACTTGCCTTAATGTCTTAATACTTCTGTATCTGTAACGAACACTTCTGGAGCCCCACTTGAGAGCTGCTTTAATTTCAAGTTAATTCATGTTGATGTCTATTGCCTATTAGTCACCACTTCCAAAAGGAATGACAGCGATTGAATACTTAGAAAGAAATATCACTGCTGATGATTTGCATTATGAAAGATGCCAATATCAGATCTATTTTGGTGTCCTTGAAAATGTGAGCTTTGAGAAAAGGACATGTAGAGTTCAGCTCTGTGGCTGTGTGCCTGGGCACAGGGTGAGGTCTAATTGAGGGTCATTCATGGTAGACAACACTTGGGTTTTGGAAAGAAAGCCAGGAACTTCTCTAATGGGGCTGGAGTTACGGAGTTTTGCTCCACACTGTTCCTGCACCCTTTGCTTCCCAGGTCTGCATTATTTAAGAGAAAACTTCAGCAAAAGGACTGGAGGGTGGATGTCTGTTTCAGAAGGAGACTGTAAGCTAATACATGGTGCCTAAAGGGTGGAATTCATAGGCTGAATCTCTTACACACATCTCACCCGATCCAACGATTGTTCTGGAAATTGGGGTGTTCCACCCATCTCCTCTTCAGCTGGTGCTGCTCATCTCCAGAGAAAAGTTTTGTGAAAGACAGAAGTGGGTCACAAATGAGTTGGAAGGACAAAAGCTTAATAGGGCAAGGACTGACAGGATAAAATGAAACTTTTGAGAATTGTCATCTTAGGTTTAGCAAATGCAACAGTACTTAAGTAGGACTAAGGTATCCAAGTCAACAACTTTTCCTTTTTATTTTTGTTGCCACCGCTTGGCATCATTACTGAACTTATTCTGTGTATGGGTTAAGCATAAGGCAATGAATTATCATGGTAATTATTTTTCCTTGGATACCAAAAGTCACTGAAGAGCATAGATTACCAGTTCTTCTAATGTATATCCATATGTAAAATATTTTAAAATAGCAAACACCTAGCAATGCCTAATTTTTAATGTTAAAATATTCATTTCTTTTATCCTCTGGTCTTCAGCAAATGTTTCTCCTTGAATTTATTGAAACCTTTTCACATGGCTAATAAGAAGCAGTGTATTGAATTAATCTGTTTAAGAATTCTTATATAGTGGTTGACTATATTTTGTAGTAGAATGAGGTGGGAAGATGATTTACTGTCCATCCACGCGAGCGCCATTTGATTAGGCGGTAACACTTCACATGAGAAATTAAATGGAGTGATGTAAGCAATGCAGGTGTTAATTTGGGAAGGTCCCCTGAAACTGGCTGGAAGAAAGGAGTTTGTATTATGGAGTTTAAGTAGCTAAAAATTTAGAACACGGCCTTTGTAGACTCAACAATTTGCTAAATTTAAAATAGAGTTTTACCTCATATTCATTCTACGATTCCACCAAAGCTGAGAAGACCAATAAGGCAGGAAAATATCTTTCAGGAGATCAGTGGTCTTTCACGGAATTTGGGACATTAAATGGTTCTGTAGATTTCAAACATCTTTTACAATATGTTACAGAAGTCATCCTGTCTCAGGGGATTGGTTGCTAATACGAGGGTTAAGTGAAGGAATAAGGTTTGCAGGGGAAGAAGTTTGCAATTGTTTTGGGATGTAGTAAATGAAAATCTCTCCCATTCCTCCATCATCCTTCTTTCTTCTCACTCACCAAGCTCCTTTAAGCTCACATGACAGCTGAAAAATGTGGTTTCAATATTCAAAATTAATTTTGAATAGACAAATGAAAATATTTTAGAGTCAAATTTTGGTATTAGTGCTCAGATATGCAAAGAGCATGATACTGTTTTAAGCATGGCACTTCAGGTAAAAATCTCGACTCAAATCTTGCAAGATGCTGAGTGCTGCTGACGAGGTCATGAGCAAACTCTCTCCCTCCTTCCTTCCCACAGCCACACACAATGTTGTGTTTGTGCCGTGCCATATACACTGTGGGTGTGCATTGATAAGAGAGTCTATAAGCCAGTGTGACATAAAAAACAATGAGAATAGACTCTAATTAATTCTCTTCTGGCTTTCACACTGATAACAAGATGTAGTTACTACTTTGTCACTACTGTACTTTCTGTAACACTTTCTTAGAGAACTCCCTTAGAGAAATTCCCCCTGGAAAAAAAAAGTGTTTTGTTCCTGCCCTCTTTGCATCAGTTGTCAAATTCAAGGATGCCTGCCAACACAGCTCAGCCTTTTGTAGTCTGAAATTCATTTTCAAACAATGTTTTTCAATTTCTAGCTAATCTGTTGTATGTTATTCAAACCTCCAATGTATGTAATTTCTCAAGGATCAACACAGTCAAGCACACAGAAGCCTTGAGCTGGCATGTCAAACAAAATGTTCTCTCTTGGAAATGAACACAGTTTCATAGTGATTGAATAATTGGTGTTTTGAGTGTTCGCTTCTGAGGTTTTGCAATGTATTCCAAAGTCTAATTTTATAAATGAATCCTAACACTTCCTGATTATGACTATAGAACAGCTGTTTTGTGTAAATTAGCAACATGTGTAAAAGCCTATCCCTGCTTTAAATCAGCTGCATAAATTTCTTGTGTTAGTTCAGTTTGCGAATTTCTTGCCTCTCCTTCAGAGTACAGCATGACTTTCATTCCTATCAATTTTAATAACAAATTGGGTTTTAAACTTGCAGTGAGGTTGGTGGCTATGGAGGGCCTCTTGACATTTTCTTCTCTGCTAAATCTGGATCAAGGTCACACAGATGTTACATGATCTGCCAATTTCTTGCAACTTCAGTGAAATCCAGCAGTCTTTCAAGAACGTCTCCAACAAAAAATTTCATGACAGAGCTGGCCATGGAGTCAGTAGCCCTCCTCTCTTACAGTAGCTGGTGAGTCAAAACAAGATCAGATAAATCAGAGTGTTATTCATTACTTGGTCTTGGAGCTTAAATCCCCAATTCCTTATTTGTTACATGGACATTTTGTTTCAGGAGGCTTAGCAGCTCTAGGCACAAACCTGATGTGACTATACTTATGTTTATAATCTAGACTATGTGCTAGATGACCCAAAGCCTCAGGACGAAAGAAATTATAAAACTGAGCAGGCTGTTGTCCCAGACTCTACTTCCTCTGCTCCCTAAAGTGTTACTATGCTATATGCTATTATTTCTATGCAATTGATTCTCAGGCCGGCCACACAGCCCTCCTTTTCACTAAAATGGAGGCTACATCTCTTTCTGTTTTGAGGAATGGCAGGCCTGAGGGAAGCAGAAAGGTTCAAGACTCCTTAAATGAGCTTTAATATCAGTATTTTATCCTCTCAGCATTTCAGGCACTAACCTGCAAAAGCATCATTCCCTGATCAACCTAAGCTGGTATGTGTAGAGCCCAAGTTTGTCTCATTTTGGGCAGTGGGGTTTCTCAAATGATGCAGGGAAGCAGGATTTGGTGTTGCATCTATGATCAATACAAATGGATTGTCCACCTTGGGCTAGTCTGATGAAAATTCATAAAATGGATATAGAAGCTCCTACCAAGAAATTATTTTCCTTTACTTCTTTAAAGTAATAAATATTATGTTAACATACATACTGGAAAATGTGATGGTGTCAAAAGTAAAGTTTTCTCCATCAGTAAAAAGACAAATTTCTACGGAAACAAAGGAAATGGCTTGTACAGTGATAATGCTCATCCTAGAACACATGAAAGAAACTTTGCAGGCCTTTCTTCAGCAGCTTGACGCTTTTACAAGTAATTGCTAAATATTACAATACATGCGATCAAGTTTCAAAGCTTTGAAACTTGCACATTATATTAAAGTTGATAATGCTGAGCATTTCATTGCACCAGCAGAAAGAACTAAGCATCAGCTGGAGAAGAGGAGGTTCTGGGGTGATCTTAATGTGGTCTTTCAGTACCCAAATGGAGCCTACAAAAAAATCTGGATAGGAACAGTTTACAAGGGCAAGTAATGAGCAAGAGGGAATGTTTTTGAAATGACAGAGGGTAGCTTTAGAATAGATATTAAGAAGAAATTATTTTCTGTGGGGATAGTGAGACACTGGAACAAGCTGCCCAGAGAAGGTGTGGATGCCCCATCCCTGGAAGTGTTCAAGGCCAGGCTGGATGGGGCTCTGAGCAGCCTGGTCTAGTGAAAGGTGTCCTTGCCCATGGCAGGGGAGTTGGAGCTAGATGGCGTTTAAGGTCCCTTCCAACCCAAACCAGTATATGATATTATGAAAGTCAGTAGGTCTTACATCCCATCACAGACCTTGCTTGCTGAAGTGCAGTGAGATTTGGTCCCTGCTGCTCCACGCAGCATCACAAGCGACCACCCTTGCTGCCATTGAGTCAGCACAAAGCCACATCCATGGACAGCCACATCCCTCCAAGGGGTGCTGTGAGACAAGGGTCCCCACTTCTCTCTAGATTTATCCTCAGGGTGATAGCATATGGGCCATAACTCAAATTCTTTTGCTGTTACAATGGACTGTCCTTGGAATATTTATGTTACAACTGGAGAAGCCGGGCATAGAGGAACCCCATCAGCCAATTTCACACATCCTATGGCCGAACTAGAATGTAACACTGTCTCTTGAACATGAAAACCATTTTTTAATTAAGCAGTTAGAATACTGCAATATTTTAGGTTCATTTAGCGTCTTCAAATCCTTATTTGATTTAGCTTTATTTCACTAATGTACATTTTGTTGCTTGTTGATATCTTTCTCTTTGAATCTGCTTAGAAATCCATTTAGTCAGGGTAATTGCTCCTTCACAAGGCACTTCTCTGTAATGTTCAGCACAATGATCTCATGTCAGAAGATGATGTTAAAATAAAGTGACTGTCATGATAAAGTCTTGTTTAAAAAAAAAAAAAAAGAGAATAAAAATCTATTTGTTCCTGTTTCTGGTTTTCCTCCATTACAGCTAATGAAATAATGTGAATAAAAGTTTTAAGTATCACACTAAAGGGAGCTCAGACTTATCAATAATTTCAGAAATTACAAACATAATCTTGTTTAGTTGCACATATTGCTGTAGTTGGAATTCAGTTGTCTGGTTACAAAAGAAAAAAGGAAGCATCAATATTGCTACTCAAGCCTTAAAGTGCTTTTATTCCCAAATTAACAACATTGATGATATACCTGAATATAAAATAATCCCTCTGCAGTGAACAGAAGAAATTTGAAGGTGCTGCTTCAGACTTTTTGTATCTAAATGCCTTTTACATTGTCAAAAATAAAAACAATAGTAATTAGATGGAGGGTTTTACAGCTTCCCATTTGAAGAAAATAGAGCCTTGCTTTACAGACAGTGGCCAGTAGAAGCAGTGGCGTGTCCTGCAGGATGGCTTCCACTGATGGTAAATGAAAGGGCAGCTCCTGACTCAGCTGACCTCTTGGTTTCAGAGTTGAGAATACCAGCTTGCATCACGTTTTTGTCAGCACATTAAATTCTCATTTTACAGGGGAGCTACTGGTCTTGGACAAAGGAGTCTGGAAAAGGGGCTCAGTCTGTTTTATATTATTTGCTTTGACTGAAATTTGATTCATCCTGTGTTTCTGCACAGATATGTTGAAGTTTACGTTGGGGAAAAGAAATTAAAACCATTACTCATGTGCTTTGCAAGACTTTGTTGGCTAGTAGTTTAAACAAATTCCATTTTAACAAAACTTCTTCATCCTGATTTACAAAAAATAACCTATTTAAGCTCATCCATGGAACCAGGCTTGTGTGACTGAGATTGGAATGTCTTACTCTGAACAGAAGTATTATTTTAAAGGAATCTGGTTAGACTACGATTAGCATACTAATTTATTATATTATTTGCTGTATGACTGTACTTTGAAGATGTTTGTGATTTCTTTGCAGTAAATGAGACAATGCAATATGTCATAGGAAACCTCCAGGGGTGACAGGGAGGATGAATAACAGAGATGTGTGTCTATTTGCAAACGTGGTGTCTCACCGGCTTCAACTCTCACCAGTTGCATCTGCAATACTGTATCTTTTGTTTTTAAAAGCCTGTTAGCTGTCACTGTGCAGCAATAAAGAGTCGCAGTATTTGGGTTGGCCTCAAACATCTGACAGGTTGAATTTACAGGGAGAGCTCAGAAGGGAAATAATGGCATATCCCACAACTGACCAGCTAGAAAACTCTGTGTTGCTGCACTCAGGACATAGATCTGCCTCAGCTCTGGTACATGAAGGGGAAATAAAACCAACATTAATGGTTCCCAAAAATATTATATTAAATAGTACTGGCTCAAACTTTTGATCTACGGTTGTGACAGTGTAACAGGGTGTGAGGAGGATTGCTTTTCCTCCATTTCTCCTTTTTAAATTCGTTTTCCTAGTTTGTTTGGTTTGGGTTTCTTTGCTATGGCATTACTCATGTCTCATTCTGGGGCAGCCAGGACCCTTAAATAAGACAGATTTGTTAATATAGCCATCACTGATGCTAACAAGCCTAACAGGAACCTGTTTTTCATGAGTGTTCCGAGCTAGGAAAAGTTATGGTGAAGATGGTCTGATTCAGAGTCCCTCTGAATTTCTTAGGTCATTATCAACATAGTGGCAGGACATTTTACAATACAGAGCAAGGCAGATATTAATGCCTGTGGTCAACAATCTGCTTGTAATAGACAAAGTGCTACATGATAGTTTCATGGGAAGATTGATGCTGCCGTTTCTGAGATGTTGCTGATTCATCCATGGCATCTAATGGATGCACTTTCCTGAATTAATTCCTGCTTCCAGTTCCATAAATATGGCTAAAGTAAATGATACCTCTTAGGAAACATCCTGTCTTCCTTTTAATGTCACTTATTCCAATGGTTAATTACTCTTACTGTTAAACATTTGCATCTTATTTCTAGCTGAAAATTGTCTAGTGTCAGATTCCAGTTATAGCTTATCATCTTTGTGTTGTTTTTTCAGCAAGCTGTTTTTGCTTTGGAGGTTTTGTAATTAAACATGCTTTTTTTTTCTTCAGTAAGGTTTTAGTGATAACATCACCAATCTTTTCACTACAGCAGGTTTTTTTCCATTCAGCATGTTTCTTTTTACAATAAAGAAGCATTTTGGAATTGTTAAAGCATTTTAAAGTATTGCATTTTTTAAAAGAGTAGTAATGATTTGGCTTTGATAATCCAAAGGTATAAGAGACATAAAGATCATAGGGTATGGTCATATGTTTTATTAGACCAACAGATACAGACTGGGGAGGAAGGGGGTGGAGATATGGAATAAAAAATTGAACACATAAGCCTTCCCTGAGATGCCAAGAGGTTTTTGTGACCAACTGTTAAGTAGTCAGTTTAATAAGAAATTACTTCATACATGTCTTCTTTTTTTTGCAATATTTCACACAACAAGGGTGCAAAATTTTATATAAAGAATATTTAAGCATCTTCTAGAAAAAAAAAAGTTATTTTGATAAAAATAATCTGTGGGAGAAGTTATTAACCGTTTTGTTCAGCTCATAAATATATAAAATTAAAAGAAATAAAAATAAATTAATAAAAAAGATGTTGTATTTTCTGTAAGGCTAAAAGTGTTGAGCTAGAGAAAATTCTGTTATAGTTTTCTCTCTTGTCTTTCATCACCTTGAGGCTTATTAAGGGGAAATAAATACCACTAAATGTATTCAGTAATAAAGTGTTATAAAAAGGCATCTAAAAATTCAGTGAGGGGAGAAGAAAATTAGTAGCCAATCATTACAGTGTTCTTTACCCATTCTGAAAAGTGCTTTGGCCCCCTCCATTGTTGCCACCTCTGACATTGTCGGAGGAGGCAGAAAATTGTGCTGGGTGATCAAATAACATAATAACTTTAAAAAAAACCAAACCAAACCAAAAACCTAACTGTTTTTGTTTAAAATAAGGCAAAGAGGTGTTGAGAATTTCTCATTCACAACATTTACTACATATTTGACATTTGAGCTGCTATAACTGGGAAGAGATGACTCCATTCTGAGGGGAAGGATGTTATTTCCACAGCTAATTGGCAGGTTGATACTTCAATTCATAAATCCCCGTGCCTGTTCTCATTTGCCATGACTAAAGATCTCAACCATTTATAGCTGCAGTGAGGACAAGAATATTTATATTTCCTGCTTTCTTTGAAGTTCATTCTTAAAAATCACTGAGATGTAAAATTCCTTTTCAACAGACTTTTTTTTAAACCCAAGAACCATTTAAAATGTATATAATACCTAACCTTCCCTAAGAAATCTGTCACAATGACTGAGAACAACTTCAATTAAATCCTCTTATTAAGTGAAGAAGTAATTTACATTCGAATTTCACCAGATGAGGTTAATGTAATTATACCAGGGATGTTCCAAAAACTGGCAGCTCCCCATAGGCTTATGATGACTTGCAAATTAGAGAAGGAAGCACTGTGAGTTCCCATTTCTCCCATGTGTGTTGCATACAGAAATCTACAGGAGACATTTCCAGAGGAGGCTACCCCTCCTGAATGTTTTTTTCCCTTGCAATTTCTTTCATGGTAATAGTCACCCCCATTTTTATTTTTTCAAGTGCACCTTCTCTGCTGAGTTTGACCCTATTGTTAATGTTTAGCCCTAAGACTTAAAAGGGTTTATAAATGAAAAGAAAAACCTTAAATGATGAGCACTGAACTGTAGATTACAAAATAAACAGATAATTACAAAACAATAGATTATTACTTTACTTATGCACTGTAAGTTTTACCTCAGAGCACATACCTTCTAGATAAAAAACCCTCTAATTTAATTAGGATTGTTCCCTCCACATCTCAGGCAGTAACTTTGCATTTCAAACGTATACAAACATTTTCTTAAGTCTACATATAAGAAGCCAAATGAAACTTTAAAAAAAGTATTGGCTATGATTATTGAAAAAGGCTCTTTCTAGTGGAAAAAAAAGGTTGATAGCAAGTTATTCACAGTTTTGATGTCTAAATGAAAAAACTGTTGTACCCTTTAGTGGTTAAAGCAAATCTACTGTATCTAAGACAGCCTCAAAGAATAAATTATATAGAAATTTTAAGCTTGGTCCATTTAAAAGATTCCCTTTAAAATTCTGCATACTGCAGTCTGTAAAAAGTTTCGGGACATATATGCACTGACAGTGCTCATAAAATTATGCATAAAATAGGTAGGCAAGTGTCAAGTGGCCAAATATTGTTTTCAGTCCATCTTCTGACAATGGTCCATAGACATTTTTAATATTACATATTGCATTCATGAAAGTAGAAGAGAGAGAAAAAATGTAAGAAGGTGTTTTGAATTCTTCAGGAATGAATAGTGAAATAAGTATTATTTTTATATTTACACATTATATTCAAAATCATTTACTTCTAATCCATGGGTTACTAGCTATATATTTTCTTCGTAAGGAAGAATCCAGGCTGAAAAAGAGGTCTTTGAGGTACTGATTTTCTCCTTGATTTCCCTGATGCACCACAGCAGGAATTTTCTTAGTGATATTTTATTCATTTTCCCCCTTCTAATTATCTTTGATTTTTCTTTCTCTATCCTTCTTTCCATGCTCTACCACAGAAAATGACTTTGTGGTGAGCAGAGGGGAATGCCTTCAACATATTTCAGGGAGCATGTAATTCAACCTGGGATTTTGCTGCGAGGGCTAGAGATGAAAAGTGCTGACTAACAAAATCTGCTTGAGGGGAAAACGCTTTCTCACTTTGATAATGAAATATTCATAGCATAAGACTTTCCCCCCTATGACAATTGCATGCGAATTTCAGACGGAACTTTTGTGATCTCTTGAAATGGGACCCTGGCAATATTCCTCCTGTCAGGATTATTAATCTCAGCCCTGGATGTAAGAAGTGGTCAACCAGCCATGTGGCTACAAACTCCCACATGTGCGCTTTTTGGATTTTGTGACTCGGAGTGACATGAACATCTTTCTGCCACGGGCCTATTTTTCTAGGGACATGCCCTGGAAGAGATCCCAGCCTCAGCTCTTTAGCCCATGTGTGCCTCCATCCATTGAGAGCACAGGCTGAACTTTTCCAAGCACCACTGAGATGTGTGGTGACCTAATCGTGCATGCTGCTCTCACTGTATTTTTATAGTGACCCAGTGAGGCCTGATTTAAAAGATAATCACCCTGCAAAATTAGATGACTAGGTCCAGCTGACTCCTATTTATTTTTCATTTGTCTGTTTGGTTTAGCATTGCATTGCAAAGGCAACAATTTTCTTTTGAACCAATACCAGCACAAAACAAACTAATCAAAAATAAATCTCACCTTTTCATACCATTACACCACAACATAAAGCTTAAAAAGCATTTTAAGTTGTGGGTTTGGGATCTTTTTTGTAAAGCCTGAATTTTTCTATCATGTGCATTAATAATTTTATTAACTTCAAATAATCATTATGTAGAGTTTATGGGTGTCCTACACAGCACATCTTCCAGGTGCTGCAGCCCAGCAGAACAGCAAGTAAGCCTGCAACACTGGAACTCCTACCTTAATCTTGTTTTCTTCAAATGTGAGACACTGAAACAAAAGTACAGGGCTGGAACTCAGTCTTGTTAGCAAAAAGATACAAATTATATTCCCAATGTTTAAAAATAATAGAACACATAAAAATATTTCTTTTTATATAATAATATATTATATTTTATTCTATTATAAGTATAAACATAGAAACTTATTTATTAGTCTTGTGTATTATTGGACTAAGTGGTTTATTCGACTGTTACACAGTATACAATGTGTGACACACTTATTACATGCAAGCAACAAATGCAGAATTTCTAAGCTATCCCAAAGGGGCAACATGAATATATTCATTAGCAAGCATCAAATACCAAATGAATATATTCATCATCAAAAATAATTTTTTTTCAATTTACTAACTACATTTTGTATATTTTTGTTTATATGTGTGAAATGAAGGTGAACACACAAAATGTTTTCAATTACTAGGTGGTGTAATACAGTCCTGCATTTCTGAGTGGAAAATTACACTACATGGATAATATCAGGCTTTGATCAATAAATGGGAATATATAAAACTAGATGTTCAGTCTAATCCATGGTTCATTGAATTCCACTTAAGCAATGAAAACAAAATCCTCCACACTGGGCTTCGAGACACTTCCTATCTCACCTCAAGGAAATAAGTAAACTAATTTTTCGTGGCTGAATTTACGTGAGTGAAATTCCACCTCTATCGAAATCAATGACACAGCCTATGTGCTTTCAGTTGGATGTAATTCCACTTCCATATGTACAGAGTGATTGATGGTCTCTGCCACACATAACTCCAGGAAATGTCATTTATATATATTTGTGCAGTGCCCTGCACAGTAAAAGCTGGGTTTGGTTGAAGAGAGCTAATGAGCTGGCAACATAATATAAATAATAAATTATACCTGCTAAACAACTTTATACAGAGGGTTGTGATTTTGTGGAAAGGAGATTTATGCAGCATGAAAAAATAGTATTTAATGACTTCCCAATTAGTAATTCTTTAGCCTACTTCCAGATTAAATTGACAGTTCAACATACAACATGACTAATTTTCTTGATTGTTCAAGGACCTTACAAGAGCTAGGCATAAATTATTTTGATTTGGATGTTATTAACCTAAATGACAAAAAAAAATTTGGCTTAAATATTCAAAATTGTTTTATCCTGAAAATGCAGCTACGGCCTTGGGTTGGGTTTGCTTCTTGCTCCTGTAGATGTGTCACTATTCATCTTTCCTGGAACGGGCAGGTGAAACAAATTGCCTCTAGAAAACATAATGACCTGGTAAAAGGAGGGGGTGAAATGTCTTAGTCTTACCTCTCTACCTTCTGACCCATCAATGGAAGAGAACCCCCAACATGGTGGTGACAACTAAAGGAAATATTTTTCTTTCTGTTGCACCAGAACAGCAAGAAAGAGGCCCCTCTCCTCAGCTTTGCTCTTTGAATCAAACTGCCAGACTCCAAAGCAAACTGTAGAAATCATGAAAAAAAGAGTTTTAGTATAAACCCCAAACACCAAACCAAACCAAAAAGCCTATAGCTATTGCGTTGTGCAACCCAATGAGACTATATTCAAGGGGGAAAGTCCAATTTAATTCTAGATAATTTTACATTTTTTCCCTTAAATTTAAATACTTAGTGGTAAGTCAAATGGAGATGGAGGATGACAAGGAAAGAGCCCCACATTGCAATGTGGGTAAAAACATCATTTGGAATTTGAGCTGGCAAAATGGAAGGAGGCATTGCAGGAAATGTCTATGTGTTGATTAGTGATAAAGTGACGTAACATTTGGGTATACTTTCTTTGATTTACTGGGGGATTAATTACCTGCAGGAATTTATCCCTTAAATGTTTATTTTTATTATCTAGCTGGGACACTGTTATGTAAGCTTGCAGAAACAGAAACAGAGGCTGGCTCAGAGATTGTCTGTGCCTTGTAAAGAAATTAAATGCTTGTTACTGTTTATTGCTTTTGACTAATATAGGGAAAATTATCGCCTGAGCAGACTTGGCTCCTTAATGTTGTGATTAAATAGAGGTGAAGATACTTTTTGTTGTTGCCTTATTGCTGTAACTACCTACATGCCATGAGTGTCTTCATCACAACTACGCATAAGATAGAAACTTCTCTTGGCACAATAATTTCAGTTGGTGGTAAGAATCTTGGAATTTTTTTTTTAGACACAAGAGGCTGCATATGCCAAACCCACATAATAATGATGATTCTGATGTAAAAAATCCTGGTTTGAGAGATCTTGCCTTCATACTTTCTTTTGCCTTGGGATTTGTACAAATTTTTCTGAAAATATGTAAAACCTCTCCTAGGTATTATAAGCTACATGTATACTTGGATATTTGGTGCTACAGGTAACATAAATTAACATTATTGATTTTACAAATTAACATTATTATTTTATTTTCTATGACAGGTAAAGCCCATGCTTCAGCAGTACTATCCAAGTACATTGCATTACCCTCAAATTTAGTGCCTTTCTCCTCTGCAGACAGAAAATCTGACATTGACATTTGCAGAAGGGTGCTAAGGCCTCAGAAGCATGACTTGGAAATTAGATGAGAACATCAGGAGCTGGGGGGAGAACTCTAGACACTTGAAAAAAAAAGTTACTAGCAGTATATTAATGTCCTTCCTCCAGGTATGCTATTGTTTTATCAAGCACACCTATTATCTATTTACAGCCTCTTGTTGTCACCTGTGGCAGCTTTAACCTTATCTTATAAAATGATACTGTACTAAAATCAAACTGCTTGCTAATGTGGCTAAAAACCTACACTGCATGGTTTCTAGCCCATTTTCTTGCATTTAAAGATTTGTCAGTTAAAAACAACATCTCAAAATGATAGCATTTGGTTCCTGAAATTTAATATTGTAAGCATGTGGAGAGCCATTATTGTCTGACTTGCGGCACTCCTCATCTCTTATTCCCCTCAGAACTCTGTTTTCCATCTGCACTTTCTCTCAGTGTCTGCCTGGGAATATTACTACTACTAGAGCAGCAGATTGCAGTTGCTGTTTCCCCCCAGTCGAGAGCAACTTCCAGACTGCTCTAACCAGACAATAATGAAGAATAAATGTCTAATGCCCCAATCTGGTAAATCAGATTAAACAACCGAGCATATCCAAAGAAATTAAATGTAGCCCAATAACTCTTAATGGTTCGGAAAATTGTAGATGGGGGGGCATCTTTAGATCCCAGAGTAAACCATTGACATACTCATTCAGAAATGAGTACTACATTAACCTGCTGACCTTAAGAGAAAAATTTGAGAAATAAGAATGTAAGAACCAGACTAACAGAGTATCATCTACCCTTCCGTTTTAGTGTGTGTTTTCTGTGTTGGCATTGGTCACCTACAACTGTTCATCCCAACTCCACACTGTTATTCAGTGTTCATAGCAAAACAACCCAGAGAAACAAAGGAAACCTGGGTACAGGACACCAACAGAGGTTCACCACCAATTTTTGGCTTGGCTTTGTACTCAAGTCTCATAAATAAAGTATGAATCCCAAAACACTGCTCTGCACTCAGGTCACCCCTTAGCATCCTATGGCTTTGGTGGAAAAGTGAAGGGGTGGCCTCTGGCTGAGTGTTCATGCATCAGTGCTGGGTGGAGGGTGACTATGCTCTGCTTCAAGATCATTAAAGCTCTCTGTGCTTGGGCTTACAAGAAGATTTTTGGAGCTGACAAGTGCTCTTCTTATCTTCCTTCTTTCCATGCTTACTGGAGGCTTATGGATGGTGTATGCATAGCTATCATCCCCTCAGCTCCTAAGGGGTTATTTAGTCCTAACTGCCTGACATTTATTTGGCTTTAGATCTTTGAATGAGCGTGAAGCCATGCCGGGAAAAATCTTCTGGCATTATTTCATTCTAGATGTGATGATGTTATGAATTATCCTATTTATTTTCTTTTTTGTGAGTAACAGCAAGAGTTTGGAAGAACAGTCCTGGGGAGAAAATTCTCTCTATATTATTTTTTTTTTTCAATTAAAACAGAACAAAACAGAAACCAAGTAAAAAAACCAAACTAATAAAACACAAAAACTGCCATCAGAGAACCCCAACTTTAGAAGCAGAGTTAAATATGTTTTTCCTTTACCATTTGTCATGTTTCTTAGGTTAGCTGTGAAGCAATTACATAGGAAATAGAAATAGTCCCCCATTAGAAATGGAAGCAGATAGAAAAACCCGGGGGTTCTTCAACTGTTTTGAGAATGAAAATAAATATTTTTAATTCTGTAACATTACATTTTTTTCTTTTACTTCCTCTCGGATGGCTGGGTGCATTACATTTTTCCATTTGCAGCTAATCAATAAGATTTATAAGAATTCACTACATTGATGCAATAAAGCCATTCCTTGACCTGCTCTGTTAGAGGAGACCTGCAGTGAAGACAGTGGGGTTTGAGCCGTGTCAGTGGTAAGTTTCTGTGGACGTAACTGGTTGTGCACATTACAAATTTTTAAAATACTTGAGTCTGAGCTCTCCTGGGGAACATCTATTTGGCCCAATATGCCTTAAAGTAGAAGTTCTTCAAATTAGCTCTAAGTGCATATAAAGTCTCGTTCATATCCTGGACACAAAGTGCACACAGTACTAAGTATTATATTCAGAGCAGTTCTCATTCCAGTCATAGTTTATGGACCTGTATTTTGATTTCCAACAGCTGACGCAGACATGTAGTCAATTTCTGCTCAGAAATATAAAGTACTGGAAATTTCAGAACAGTCTTTTTTTTTCTTTGGGAAAAAAAGAAAATGTAGCCACCATTTGTGGGTATAAATATTTTCATTTACTTTTATAGTTGATGGTAATGTTCCTGATGATTTGAATGTTAAATCCTATTAGCCCAGTCTATTTTTTTGTCCATTTGACTGTGATGGGAACAGATAGGAGATGTGAAAGGAACTTTTATAAATGCATCTTAGTGCTAAAAATGTTGCATTAGCCATTTTACCTGCAACCAGATATCCTAGACCTCTCTCATCAGTACATCTGGCTCTGTTTCTTTTGTCCAAATCTAATAGCTACCACTAATGAAATGAAGAACGTGGTGATTGTAATTACCTTTTTGGAAACAAATAAACCATAAATACTGATGGACCTAAGTTTCATTAACTACAGATTCCCCCTTTTTAAAAGAATTTCTTGATCTCTTGGTTGATGCAAGAAGGTAGAAAACCGTATAGCCACTCATGATATAGTCAGTATTTCAAACTTCATAGCAGGCTACCACGATTTTATTTTGCTGATGCTTCTATGAATTATTTTATGCATGAAATTTTAATATTGTGTAAGTTTTTTTTCTTCAGAAATATTAGGAATCTATTTCTTTGAGAATTCAGCTGGTCATCTGAGCATCTTATATTGGAGTAATTCTCTTCAGTTAACATCTCACCGTTTACAAGATTTGTTCACCTCTTGAAGTATGAAAGGGTATTGTTTGGGATCACATGGCAGGAGAATAGTGTTCTCAGAGCCCAGAGTGAGCTAAACCCTCCAATAGTTCAGAGGCATTTATGGCTTATTATATAAACAGTGACAAGGATCAAATAATTTGCACTGTGGGCTTTCACACGCTCTAGGGAAATTGCTGAGATTATTTAAAAATATGGGAAATCCTAGCAAGTAATCTCTCACCTTCACAAATATTTTTCTCTTTGCATCTAATTCCATGCAGATGTCGGATTGACATAGAAAAGGTGCTTACACATTTGAATATCTGCTTAAAGGTGACTTTAACTTTTTTTCTTTTTTAATATTCTGCCACCTATTGGTAACTGTAGGTGCTTGAGCTAACATACATGGCACAGTGATACATACACAACAGCCAACATAATCCAGGTCCCCGTCCCTCTTAATTAACACGATCATTTACTCTTCTTCCCATGCAATTTACTCTGCAAAACTTCCTATGGATCAAATTATGGCAGGGAAAATTACTAAAGCATTAAAACAATTCCACTGGTTTCTGGTTGGCCTGAAAACTAATCAAATTTTCAGATTCTGGACTGTCTTTCAACCTAGAAATATATCTTAGATACCAGGGCCTCTCTTACCCAGTCTAATATGAACACTTCCTATAAATCTTACGTGGTAAAAACATTTAGGAGACCAACAGCACTTCTGTCTATATGTAATTAGAGACAGTAATTTATTTTATTTATGATGTACATTGAATAGAATTGGATGTCCATTATGCCTGAAACATGTTTTGAGAACTCCTTAATTCTTTGGAAATCATATAGATTCATATCTGTCTTGATTAGCTCTTTATTTTCAGAAGCAGAGAAATTTTTACTTCACCTTGAGCAAATCCTGGAGGAGCTTAGTATTTGCTTCTGGTTTTTGAAGAGAAATGAGAAAACATCAGTGATTTTGACCTTTGTGTAATATATCCCATAACTTTATTGTTTATTCAGAAATCCACTCAATTGAGCCATGCACAATGTTGTCTTTGTCTCATTTGCAACTCCAAATGTGTAAGGTTAGTATAATTTTAAAGATTTCATTACTGTGGAGGAGGAAGACATCAAAGGCTGGTACTGGTCCATTCCTCGGAGTTTGTTATTAGGTGTTAATCTCCCTTTAAAGATTTTTATCTGTGGATGTGGAACTTGAATGTCTAAGAGAGGAGGTGTGGAAGTGTTTGAACTGTACACTATATGTTGGATGTTGAGTATCTTCAGAAAACAGGAGTGAGAAGAATCGGTGTGAGAAGAAAGAGAGTATTGGAGCAGGCAAAAATAGGTCAATATATTTTTTTGGGGGTGTGAACCAGGAATTCCAGTCTACAAATAAGCCGCAAACATCAGAAAGCAAGCCAGAAAGAATGGGAAATATGAACAATCAGAGAAGATGGAAGAGTAAAGCAGAGTTATCAGCACAAATGTTTAGCCACTAATTTGCCCTCAAATGTATTTGGGCACATAAAACAGAAAACAAATAATAAAAAAAAAAAAAAAAAAAAAAAAAAAAAAAAAAAAAAAAATCTTCTTGGTAAAATAAAAAAAAAGAT
>VZTG01010147.1:205166-255582 GCA_013397845.1 Melanocharis versteri
ACTTCCTTGTGGTTAAATCACAAAAGTACTTTGGGCAGACTGTGAAGCCAATAAAGAGTCCAAGTTCTGACTGATAAGGGCAGATGTGGAAAATAGGAGATCAAAGTGTGAAAACAAACAAGGAACTCTTTGGAGGAGAAAAATAAAGATTATATTGTGACAAGTAGGTTACCAGAAAATAAAGGTGAGAGGTAATTAAAGGATATTGCTGAAGACCTCACAGATGTACTACTGTCAGTCTTCTCTGGGAAGGCTCCAGAGGGGCACCAATTTTCCTCAGGCAGTAAAGATGATACATTCTGGGACTGAGGTGCTGCTTTTATACATTTTGCAAAAAAGTAGATCAGCTGTGGGATAACAAAACATCAAAGCTAGTCAGTGAAATAGAAAAATCAGGACTTGGACTTTGACTCCAGGGGAGCCTATGTGTAAAGCCTTAAAACATTACCGTGTAAGGTACCAATACGTATTGGATGCATATTGTACATATGTATCTACATGTAGTAGATACATTCATAATGGAAATTAAAGTGGCGCTTTTCACTGTTCTGTAAAAGGAATGATGACCCCAATGAAGAACAAGTTGCTGTTTGTTACTTCTAGGGAAACCTGTAAAATCAATCATGTGGATGTTCAAAACGCTTAGCAGGGAACATGAACTGAAAGGAAAACCAGCCTCTTCCTGAAGGAAAGATGTGCCTCTTTAATATCTTGATTTTTTGTATTCACGAATGACTGCTAAGAAAGTAGAGAAAAGCACGAAATGAAAGGTAAAGTGATGTTAAGTTGAAAGAGGTTAGTGGCCAAAAATTAGAAGCTGCTTTAAATCTAAACCTGGCAAGCTGTGCCGAAAAGGGATGAGAAAAACAGGCAATATAAATCATTGTGGGGGGAAAAGTATAAATATATGATTTTATTTTAGAAATCAGTCAGTTCCTTTTTTTTGAAATGCCATTTTTATTTCTTGTCACCACACCAAACGTGAAAAAAGAGACAGCTGAAGTAGAAGTGATTTAGATATGAAAGAGGAAAATGATGGACTTTCACACAAAACCAAATTAATCTAGAACTGACATAGCAACATCTTTCAGTACTTTACAGTGTGTTTAGAATGGCAGCTGGGCTGTCTTGGTGGTATGCAATTCTGAAGTTGGAAGAGAAGAAGAGATAGCTAACAAAACAAACAAACAAACAAAAAAGTGTAACAAAATTCTTACCAACTTTCCATTAATTAGAAGCCAAAAAATCTAGAGAAGAAAATGAAAGGAAATGCGCCCTTCCAGAACATAGACTTTGACAGATAAATAGAGCACAGACAAATAGAACTGACTCCATCTGCATTATCTGTGAAAAAGCAGTGTTTGGGTTTTAAGATATAAATCCCAGCAAGCCCATACAGGTTTATATATTTATAATAAAGTGGAGAATGATGTTATCAGCTGGCACTTTCTTGATCAGCTGCCATCATGCTCTTCAGTCATTTTGTTACATCCCTTAAGCAGCTACTAGACAAATTCCTGTTAAACATGCTATCCTGTGAGCAAGCTATGCGTGATAGAAAATTGCTGAAGACCTGCCCTTGGTCTCGTACATGCATGACAATTTCAGGATCTATAAAACTGGGTTTTGGCAACTGAAAATACAACCACAATTAAGATTCTGACACTGGTATTCAGACTGTTGGTACAGAAGTTTACCTAATGTGATTGGTTTTTGGTACTGTAAGGGCACTAGCTTGTGAATCCACTTCAAAATGTAGACTCACATGCAGTAAATGTAAACTCACACCCCGTTTCATGGAGAATGTCCAGGGCAGAGAGTGTCTCTGCTGACCCATGTGCTGAACAGACCACACAGTAACTGGTTTATTTTTCAGAGGAGGAAGAGAGAGATCATGGAAACTAAAGACCGCAGCACACGTTTTCTTTCTGCTTTGCTTTTATCCATTTTCTCCTGTAGTCCAAAAGAGTTTGTCGTGGGAGTAAGGGACAGAGCCTCTGACACGGGTTAACCGGGTCAGTACAGCTTTCTTCAATGATGGTGGAAGGGCGGATGCTAAGCTTATATGTTACCACTTTGGTGGAAAAACTGCAAGTAATACCATGAAAAACCCATTTTCCCTCTAGAAGAAGTTTCATGGAAATGACTGCATTTAGTGGGGAGGGAGCAGATCTTTGGTGAGCACGTTCAGTTGGGCCAGTCTGAGTTTGTAACTCACCAGCCAAGAGCTGTGAAAAAACCCAGGCTGGCGGCTGTGCCAGTCACTCTTACTCCTAGAAGGGTAGAGGTAGAGAGCTGGGAGAATAAAAGCATGTGTGGGAGCAAACACTCTGGGGGATGGCACTCAGGAGATCTAAACCAGGCTCCAAACACCTCTGATTGCAGGAAGGGCCAAGAAAGCTGAGAAAAAGGACTCGGTAAATCTTTCCTCAGACCCTTTCTAATGCTCCCATGGAAAGAGGCACAAAGAGAGAAGAAAATACCACAGTCTACTGAATTTCAAAGTCAGCCTGTGCAGTTGCGGTGCACAGAGTGCGCCCCTGAGAAAATTGCTCCTGACCAAAGTGGATGCACTTGTGAAGGCCTGCAACTGAGTCCCTCCCTGCACCAATTAACTCACCTACAATTTGTGCCACACACAGCCTTGTGCAGGCCATCATGGGCTGTGGGCCTCCACTATGCCAGCAAAGCAGATGGAATTAGGCACAGCAATGAACGCTGGCACCCAGAAATCCACCTTCCAGCAGCCCTTATTTTACCCTCCCAGATGTGCCAGAACATGGTTGGAGCGACAGCAAGAGTTGGACTTCTGACTGGCTTTGTACAAATTAGCTGAAATAATGTCTGGCACTTCAACCTATTTTGGTAAGCTATATAGTCTGCCTACAAAGCAGTCACCTCTTTTCAGTCAGACAGCATGGGCCTGGTAGCCACTTACAAATACCAGTATCACTAAAGGCTGTGAGAATTGTTTTGAACTGTGTTCATTCCAGAGAAGTTAGCTCATAAGAAGAAGCACATGTGGATTAAGAAAAAAAGCAAGGAAAGATATGATTATAGCAAACATCATTCACCCCACACATTACTTCTAGAACCAAAGCTTTTTGCAATCATCTCTTGTTCAAATCTCACCTCCAGACCTGTCTCAGATACATTTCTCCTGCTAGTTTTCTCTCTTACACTGTTTAACCGTACAAATTTTTTTGGCTCCACTTGGAGCACCATGATGAAAGTTGCCTGACATGGCCCAGTAGGGACCATCTTTATCTGTTTTTTAACTTTGGTAGAGTTTTGTTACTCAGAATGGTATTTTCTCTGCTGAAGATCATGTAAAGATGATTTGTGTATGTGTGAGAAAGAATCAGAATAACATGTGGAGTAAAGATAGCGAGAAATATTTTGGTTTAGTACTTTATTTTTGTTCTAGGAAAACTCATTTCATTTATGGTGTCTTCCTGCTTGAGAACAGTAATTCAGAAATTAGCTAGGTGTTATTTGGTAAGTAAGCAGGTCTGTCAGCCTCATGTTGATGATGTTCTTTTAGCCAGCCTCATGAAAATCTGCTGAAACTTGGCCAACTTGTAAATCCCAGGGAAAAAATTCTGTTTGCTTGTGCTCAGCAGCATGTGTGAGCAGGGGTGAAATTCTCTGCAGCACCTGCAGCTGCAGGGTTGTGGTAGGCTGTCCTCCAGTCTTCCCCTATCCAGTTCTCCTCCTATTGAATCTTCAGGATTAGTAGTAGTACTAGTACTAGCAGTAGTTTGGCTTTGACAGTATGGCAGTTAAAATATGGTCGAGAATGTGTGGCACAAGTCCTTGCCTGAACCGGTTTGACTTACAAGCCAACAAGATGAGTTTTGGATTTTAAGTTCTCATCCTTTAATTGTCCTTAAGAAAATGTCTTGAGATTTTGTTTCTTTCTGGCTGCTTACCATGCAGGTGATTTTCGTAAGGTAGCTGAATATGCCAGTGAGTGTTTTTCACAAAGAAAAGCAGTTTAAGATTTATTGTCTTTACCATAAGTTTCAAGAGGGATTAATTTTTTTAATAAACCTGAAGATTTAAAGTCGTCATCACCAATAACAAAATATTGCACTAATATCTTATTTATCTTAACTGTCAATGTGAAAAGACAACACTGCAGTCAGTTCAAATGCATAAAATGTGAAACTCACTTTAAGAAAAAGTCTGAAACTCACTGAATAGAAGACATATCATTCTCTTGTTTTCCATCACAAACAGCCAGCACGATTTGCAGGAGTTTGTGGTTGCGGGAACTGGCAGGTGTTTGCAGTTTGCAAGACAGCCAAATATTACAGGGCTTCTAATTGATTTGAAAAGTGTCATCAAAAATGTTCTCTCCTCTATATTTTAAGTATGAACAGTGTAGATCAACTCAACACTTCGTGAGAGGAAAATTTGAGAGTGAGGAGCAGAAACAGACAGGAATAATAGCACTCGACCTGTAATACAATGCAATAATCCAGATAATATTTGATATAAATATAACCATATACAAAATATCAATAAACTCTGACTCGATTTTTCACCTGCATAGTAAGATGGAGACCCAAGACCAAACCCTGGATCTTAGATCCAGCCTCCCAAGTAAGCTTGAGTTCCCAGCACTTACATCATCACTGTTACCAGTTCTTTTGTGAAGAAAATGAAGTGCATTAAAGAGGCTCAGAGAGTGTAATCATGAGTTAAACGAGGCAGGTTGTTTTTTAAGGGGGACCTATTGATTTTTACAGTTATAGCTATGACACTGTTTAACAGTTCCAGTTTTCTGCCACATCCCTTGAACTACCAATGGTAGCAACTGCTTCTGGTGCTCGGTCGGGTGTAATTTCCCCACGCTGCAATTATCTTCAGTACAATAGGGATGAGAACAATCCTTGCCTGCTGTCACCTTCATGTCTCAGTCTGTACTGGCCCTCACTGTAGGATTCCAAGCCTGGCTGAGCCTCTAAGCAATTTAGTAACACAAACAAAGATAGATTCAGCCATTATTTACTAAAGATAACAGGGGCACAGCCACCTCACAGACATTTTAAATCCTCTTAATATTTGCATTTATTTGTTTTTAATCCTCAGTGCCATAGAATTCATGTAATGGATGTGGGACATGAAAGATGGGAAGTTTTGGCCCTTTCATCTGAATGGGAGAAACCCAGAAAACCAAGATTTCTACTCAGATTCCTAGCACTTTCCTACTGCTGTACAATTTCAAAGAACATACATTCTCCCTTAAAGTGAGGCTATAGTTTGGTTGCTGAGCGGTGTCCAACAACATGTCAATATGGAGAAATCTAGGAGGGGGCCTTCTGCAGCTCATATGCCTTCTTTCCATCTTTTGAATTTGAGAAATTGAAGTAAGGGAGCTGATGGTTGAATCACAGGGATAAAATGGAATTTTGCAGTCTGGTTCTTTCCTTATTGAATGGCCATGGCTGTCAGCATTGGGAGTTTTCTGCTTGTTTCAGCTAATCCTGGAAGCTTTGAGGTCCTTTCTGAATGATTTACTTTCAGGCATCTCTGCTGGAAAGCAATAGTTTCTTATTTTCAGCTTCTCAACTCTTTACAGGGAGCCTTTGTTGAAAGGAGGGCTTACCTTTTTTTTTNTTAGTTAAGTAAGAGTGTGAAACAAAACTGGTCTGGTATCTTGAATGAATGGATAACTGTGCAGTATATGAAAGTGTGAAGATTCTCAAGCCCCAGGGAATTATTGCTGTTGTGCTATTTCTTATATAGGACTACATCCTGCCTTCCTCATTAATTGGACATAACTGCTAAAACATCCTTTACAATAAGCACTTCTTCATACCAGATGTATTTCCTGGATCTATAAAACAGCTTTTAGAAGGGGAGAACTGTATTTAAGACATTAATATAGTTCCACAAAATGATGCTTGCTGATATATGGTGCACTTTTTGAATAATTCACTTTGAAATTAACACTATAATACCATTTACCTTTAAAGTCCTATTTACTGGAGCTGGAAAGAATTGTTCTCTGGAGATGAGGATATCGGCAAGCACCAGACTTTCAGAGCTTCTTTGGTTTAATAAAAATGGTCAGATGATTTCATGCAAAGAAAATCAGTAAGCAGTGAGAGAGGTAAAAATCAGAGGAGATGAATGCCAGCCTCTCCTCCACCATCAGGCTGTGCATATCCAGGTTGTTGGGTTTGGCAGCAGAGGAGACTTCCAGAGATCCTGCCCTCAGATGCATGCTCCTGTGCAAGAGATTGCTCCCCCCTTGGCTGCGACAACAAGGCTTGGCAGGGGACTGAGCTGTAAACCGCTCACTGGAGTGATCTGGGTTAAATTTAATCCTTAGAAAAACAAGGATTATTTCAAGTGCAGATCAGTTTTACACTGTGATTTGAAGGGCCACCCTGCAGACAGGCAGCCAAACCCAGCTGCAGCTTGGAGATGGCCATCAGGTTCCCTGGACCTGGCATGGCTCAGCTGGCATCCACCACTCCTTCCCCCAAAACTGCAGTGAGGAGACTCCCAACCTCCTCCATCAGGTCCAAGCAAACGTACTTGGTAAAAAGTTTGTGTTTATCTTTCTTGTTTCTCTTTCCCTTCCACCTTTCTGCCATGCCTGGAGTTGATGACAATTGAGGCAGAAGGAACAAAGAGACTAATTGAACTTCTGCCCCTTAAAAGGACTTGCAAATTTTGCAGTCAAATATTCACAACAATGTGTGATCATAACATCATAACTGCAACCTGATTTTTATGCAATTCATTAATTACTTGCTCTTTAGCCAATTTTAGGTATAAATAATGAGGGAAAAAATGGGATCTTAGTGGAGCCCTTTTGTATTGATTTCAAAATTACCTTTAATATGAGTTTCTTTGACAACAAGTCCTATGAATGTTGACTTTTGAGGTAGAGTGCTAAATGTTTTTTTTTTATTGAACACCTGTTTAGCACTACTAACAAAAATGGTTTTGGTAAAGTCATATGATGTTATTTGACTGAGCTGACTCTGTCAATGAGGATAGCCCAAGTTGCAGCTGACTATTTTTTCCTGAGATAAGAGCACAGAGCACAAATTTATAGACATTTTCCATTACAGTTCGTATGGACATTGTTCTTATTTCCCATTTTGATTAGCTTCACTATTGCCAACCCAAAATATTCAAAAAATCATGAGTCAGTTTATAAAATAGTGGAATTAATTTAACTTTGTATACCTGTGGATTTCATTTTTTTAGTAAGCTCTAAGATATAAAAGTATTAGGTGTAAAAGTAATTTAGAAGCATGTAGGCTGAGCTATTTGCTCAGTCAGAATATCACAGGAACTGGGACCTTACCACTCCCTGCCACTGTCAGCTGAGGCTGCTGATAACCTGGGAAAGCTGGCACTTAGAGAACACTCAGCCTAGAATAACCTATACAGAGTGTCCTATAATTTCATTTAGCTGAAATGTAAACCCATTTATCTGAGCTCCCTTTCAGGTATACCAGTCACAGCATACCTTGGCCAGAGTAAGAAATTGTCTGTTTCAGACCACTAATGGGCTTTTTAAAAAAACCTCTCTGTCTTCAGTGGGAATCACAATTTCCGCATCCCAGTATGAGTGGAGAAATGAATAATTACATCTAGATTTGTCTGAATTCCATATATCCCAGAGGGATCAAGTTTGATTCCCTCCCTTATTTACAATGATACAAGGAAAGCATTTCAATTCTCCAAATGCTCCCTCATGTGGCTTCTTAGTACTAATACTGAAACATTTATGTGTTCTCGGAGATTACAACTCTATGCCAGGAAATAGGCTGAGACAACATAAGAGGTATTTCATGTGACCTGTGACATTAGAAAATTATGGTTCCAGATCCTACATGTAAAATGTTTGGCTTTTTTGTTGTTAAATGAGATGGAAGCAGTTATATTTGCTTCTGCCCCTGTGTTGGGGGAAGGGAAAAACCTGAGTTTTGATCAGGTTTGCCCACTGGATTGTCTCATCAGATGTCATGGCAATAGGTAAGGGATACAAATCTGAAAATTACATAATCACAGGATTAACTAGGTTGGAAAAGACCCTTAAGATCATCAAGTCCACCCTATGACCTAACAACACCTTGTCAACTAGAACATGGCACTGAGTGCCACATCCAGCCTTTCTTAAACACCTGCAGGGACAGTGATTCCATCACCTCCCTGGGCAGCCCATTCCAATGCCCAATCACTCTTTCTATGAAGAAATTCTTCCTGATGTCCAACCTGAACCTTCCCTGGTGCATCTTAAAGACTGTGTCCTCTTGTTCAATCACTGGTTGCCTGGGAGAAGAGACTGACACTCGGCTGGCTACAACCTCCTTTCAGGGAGTTGTAGAGAGTGATAAGGTCACCCCTGAGCCTTCTTTTCTCCAGGCTAAACAACTGCAGCTCCCTGAGCCACTCTTCATAGGGCTTGTGTTCCAGATCACTCACCAGCCTTGTTGCCCTTCTCTGGACATGCTCCAGCATCTCAACATTCTTCCTAAACTGAGGGGCCCACAACTGGACACAGCACTCAAGGTGCGGACTCACCAGTGCTGAATACAGGGGAAGAATGACTTCCCTGGTCCTGCTGGTCAAAAATTAGGGACGACTTTGGTATAATATCTGAAAAAGTAGAAGTTTGTGTACACAACGTCCAACGGAATTTGCTTAACGCACAACCTTGCTTCCACAACATTTGTGAGGAAACACAGAAGTTGAATAGAGAAAAGGAGATGGAGGGAGGTAAATGTGCTGTTACTTTGAAACTGCAGCACCGTCTTTCTCCTTTACCACAATTTGGGAGATGTTTCTTTGAGCTCTGACACTTCCAGTTGGGTTACTACAGAGGAAGCCAGTGCTGAACCTTGGTGAGCAGGTGGTGTAAGCAATACACTTATTTCCATTCACCTTAAGTGGCCTAGTCATCTAATGACTTGGGTCAGCATGCTTCTTTTTTCTTTTTTAATGATAGCTCTGTGTCAGCACTATTCTTGACTCTGCTTTTTCCTGTGCTTCTGCTGGTACTGTGTGATGAGCAGGGACTCCACCTGTGGGCAGCTTAACCTTGTGAGGTAGGAACAGATGCCACATGTGCTGAGGACTTCTCATTTCCATGGTGAATTGTCATGCTAAAGAGCAAGGAGTGACTAAGGCTAGACAGTCTTCTATTATATAAAAACCTCTGTAATACGAAGCTAATTTCTCCCCTAACTCTTGAATATTCAAGGAGCATGGAAATGTGTGTCATAAATTTAATCAGAACATAGACGGCTCAAGAAAACTCCAGGTTCAGCAGCACCTCTCCCAGTCATTTATGCTGAGGGGACCAGAGAGGTGTGGGTGAGGAAGGAAGACAAATTGCATCAAAGAGAAGGGCTTAGGGAAAATACTTTGTTGTCCCTCTGGAGACCCCTCACGTGACCCCAAAGCATTTCCATGGTATGCAAAGGCACATACGCAGGTGTTTTGGTGTGTCTTTTTGCCTGAGGTAAAGAAAAATAATACTGCTGCTAGGTCACTTCAACAACCTGGGAACACTTGATTTCCTTCTCTGCCTCTCAAGTCCATTTGGAAAGGGCAAGTTTTACCTTAAGGTGGTTGATTCTAGAGTTGCTGGCTCATTCACAGGAAAAAAATTAAAAATCAGAGGACTGCAAAGTTAATAATTAATATGTTTCATACAGAACAAAATATTTCTCTCAACAAGAAAATTTTCATTTTTAATTTGAACTTTCTAAAGCCTGTACAAATAAAATTCTCTGACACTGGAATAATTTCTTTTGAACTTGGATGAAAAATCTGACAAAAGTGAGAGTCATCTGCAAGCCTTGTGGGAACACAACTCTGCAGTTTTTGCCAATAGAAGTTCTAACTAGGAATATCACCCAGCCTTTATCAAGAGGGTGAGGAAGCTGGCCATATGGTCTGTATCCAGATGCTTGAAATCGTTGCAGAAACATTCAGTGTTTAAACCTCCCCAGCAAAATATTTTGCAAGATGATGCCGTGTCTGTAGACACCTGGAAAAATATGTTCAACAGGCACTCATATTGTTTGGTGTTGCTTTTGACTCTTTGGGAAAGTAAGCCATTGCCAAAAGGAATGCAAATATTTGGGGGCCGAAAAAAGTTTTGCATATTGAAGATTTTTCGTAACATATTTTTCCCCCCCTATTATTTAAAATAGTGTTCCTCAAAATACTTTTGTTTTGATCGAAACGAGAAAATATCACAGGCTTGTTTCTTCAGGAAATCTCAATGTCTTTGCTTTCATCCAGTTTTCTGAATGGTTTTCTCAGTAATCGAAACTTTGTACTCGTTGTTTAGGCATATATACAGCATATTTGGGGGAATCTATAAATCAGAGAAGATGATTTCTTTTCACAGGAATATGTCAGATTTCAGGAGTTATTGTTGAACATAGAGAATGGAGCTTTTCTGAAAGAAAAATATATGATGTTGCATCTTTGTTTGCAGGTATGTCCTGCTCATTGTGACAAAACATTTGTACTGTCTTGAAGGCAAGAAAAAGCATTGAGCCTGTCCCACCTTATTGGGAACTGCAGACAAAGACCTAGAAGAGCACCTACTCATAAAACTACAAGGCAAAACATTTCAGTACTCACCTCACCTCTCATGACAACTCTCAGTTTTGCAAGGTAAAACATAAACAAGTCAACGCTTAATGACTAGGACTGACCTTTTCCAGAGGTAGTGCCACGTTGATTTATTATGGCAACTACTGGTCTTTTATTGGTGAAAACACAGTAATGAATGGTCCAGAGCAAAAGACAAGTTAGTCTGATAGACATTTCAGATATCTGCCTAGCAAAATGTGAGAGGAATGGAACTTAAATACAAAATATCAGTAAAACACTTCACTTGTGTTAGCTAGCAAGGGTATTTAATTTGAACTCAGTATTATGCACAGCTGGATATGCAATTGCAGTATATACAAAGTTCTTGCTCCTCCTCCTTTCTTGCCTATCCAAACATCCTACTTTCAGTAATATTATGAGATTTTCAATTTATGTCAGTTTGAAATATACTATATACATGTATATTAAATATGGCATCCAGTGTAGTTACCACCAAGCCAGGAACATCAAGGCTTTTCCTCGGGGCATTGTTCAGTCACAGGAGAAGTGGGAGCCAAGTCACAGTGCAGTCTTGCTCTTGGATTGCATGGACAGTTTGGTGCACAGACAATTTAGCAAGGTAAGATGGTGTAAGAACCATGGTACATTATTCACCTAGTCAGTTAGTCATTCGCTAATGCCCTTACCCAGCCTTCAGGGGTTGCAGGTACCACTTTGCAGTGGAGCAGGTGACAGGGTCAGCCCACTGCCATCTCCTCACAATACTGAATTTTGCCTTTTCTACATGAATGGTCTCTTCCTTCTGCTTGTCCCAGCCACAGCAACACGGCAGTGCTGAAATGCAAATGGGATGGCCTAGCTTATGAGGACACATGTCTGCCTGAAACTCACTTGGAGCTCCTGGTAAACAAAATGCAAATAAAATATTCAAAGCCTTTTTTGCAAACCAGCTAAAGCAATCTACTCTACCTTTTTGTTTAATCGGTCTTACAAGCGAGCGTAACATCCCCATAAATTCACTGTGCTCCATGACCTGAATTCACACTACTTGCATGTGGAATATCCAGAAATTATATGATTCACTATTTTCTGTTTATTTGGGTATTATTCACATAAGGTCCTTAAAGCAACATGAAAATGTATTTACATTGCAAGAATATTAAAAATAGGCAACAGGGACTCTAACAATGGGAATTAAAAGGGATCAGGGATTCCTAATAAGGACACCTAATACAATAGAAATTTTAATTACTAAAAAGGCAGATCTAAGTCTCCATTTCTGTAATCTCACATGCACTGATGTCAGCATGTGTATACATGATTTAGACTACTTGGGCACCCATCCAAAAAAAGCAAATTCCACCAAATCTACCATTATTCAGTGACCTATTCATGTTTTGCATGTCCCTCACACAGGGAACAAAATAAAGTTATTTTAAAGTACTCACTTTATTTAAATTAAATCTCTTGTCGAAAACCCCAAAGACCGTTACTTTTGAAAAGCTTTCACCTGAATGTTTATTTATAATAAACCTCATTTCACCTCTTTAGGAAAGTAAAGGGGCTTTACCATAGCTACAATTCCTATTTACAGTTACCCAAAGACCTCTGGACCTGTGTAAAAGTATGTTAAATGACAACTTAGACCCAAAGGGCTGTGGCTGATAAACACAGATGACTCAGTCTATGATGAATAGTGATTTCTCAGGCGGAGGTCCATGCTGCCCTTCTTCCCACACTTGCTATGGTGTTGTCTCATCTCTCCATGTGGCAGCTGCTCACAGTCTGTAGTTTGGGTTGAGGTGAAGTTGTACCCAGTCTAGATTTCTTTCATTTCAAATTGGTGACTATCTGAGGCATCTCTGCAGAGATATTCAAAAGACAACTGGAGACAGCAGCCACAAAAAGGATCATAAAATAAATCATTCCCTTTTGTCATTCAGACCCCTAAGCATATTTTAGGAAATATTTTTTGTGTGGACAAACAGTCCCACAAATACATTATAGTGCTATAAATGCAAGCTCAAACATGTGAAAAGGGCTTTAGTTATGTAAGGCCATTAAAATGGGTAGAAGTTTTGTGGCTGACATCCTGTGTATAGAAAAACTTTAAAAAGACTGTAACCACAATCTGTTAACTTCTGGTTTTTCTTTTTTTGTTGTTTTGTTTTACTTGCTGGATGGTCATCACCAAAAAGCCAGTGCAATGTTGCATGATTTAGTCTAATATCATCAGAACACAGCAAAAACATCTATGAAAAAAGCCAGACTAATGAAATTAGAGAGCATTCAAATATTGTAAAGGCTGTTGGGATCTCTCTGAAGCCATCATGAGTCAGATAAAGAGGATTTATATAAACTCTAGCTTTTGGAAAATGTTGGGAATGTGAAACTAGTAGCAGTACACCAGTCAATGTTCAATTCAATTTAGTCCATTATTAATGGTTAGTTTTGAGTACTTGTGTAGAGGTCTCACTCAAAAGAATTCTGTCACCATGCTCAAGTTCCATGATTAAAAGGAAGCTCCCTGAAGGATGTATCATCCTGTTCTTCATCCTGATAAATACTGCAGGCGTGAGCTAGAAGCACAGACTGACCCCTCTCATTCACAGCAGTTTGTGGTCTCATTCCTCCAGGAGAGTGGCCAGCTTGTACTTTTTCTCATACTAGCAAGTTTAAGCAAAGAAGCACAGAGATTCTTCTTACTAGGAAAGTAAATAAAACAGGGTTTGTGAAGCAGGAGAAGTGGAGCCCTGGTCACAACACTAGCTAGTGTAAATCACAGCCCGCTCCAGGAGTCAGTGGAGTACCCTGCCAGCAAACTCTCCAAGCTTTTTTTTCCCCCTTTTTGTGGAGGAATTTCAAATAGAGCTAAGACGATAACCTAGGGCTCTCAGCTCCTCATTCCTTGCTGTAATCATTACACAAGTTGCTCTTCTAAAGGTGAAGTGCTGTGGTGGGATCAGTGCTGTACAGGATATATATGGAGAACAATGAAGTATTTGATCTGAGGTGTATCAAGCTGAGTATTTATTGCTCTGTTGGGTTTAATTTCTAAACAAACAAGCAAAAATCTGCATGACAGTCTGGCACTCCTGAGCTCCTGGCTGGGCTGCAGTGCAGCTGTGTTCCATCTTTCACTTGGCCACTGATCTCCAACAAAAGTGAAACAAACAGAAACTGAGCCTAAAGCTGCTGCCATTCAGCTTTGTTAGCCATGCCCTTATTTTCTCCTTATGGGCATTTTATGTGTCTGGGGAAGAAAAAGCTAACTCTGAGGCCACTGCGTAAATCAGAGGTATGTGGTTTTTATCGGGGACACTATAGTACATGCAAATAACAATGACACCTGTGGCATAGGCAGCTCTCTGGGGCTTTGAGTCCAGATTTTTCTCTGTTACTGTGATGTAAATCTGGGATAACTGGGAGCTACTTGGTACCTTTGAATATTTGATCTTATACTGAACTTTAGGACAGAAGACAATTAAACATAAGAGAAATTGTATCACTAGAACAGGAAAAGTAAAAATGTTCTGAAAGGTTTAAAGGAAAAACTTAAAAATGGGAATAGAAAACCTATATTCTTTATCTAACTTGGACAGGAATGTAGAGTGGGTTTGAGAAAAAATGGTTACTTTTAATACTGGAGTTACTCTCCTGATGGGGTGGAAGGGAGGAAGGGGTGGAGAATGGATAAGAGGAAAGAGGGGTTTTTTTAAGGTGAAGCATTGATGCAGACGGAGTTGGGGTCTTCAAAATAACGTGCTATGGGAGATAAAAAGTGCTGTTACATGAGTGATGCAGAGAGAAAAGATGCTGGAATTCCACCACTGACTATGAAACCAGAGGGTGGTTGACTCTGCTCTGTCTAAGAGAAGATTTGAAACAAGAAGAAAATTAATATGCTCTTAAGGAAAAAAACAAAACACCAGCAGAAACAAATAAGTGATGGAAGAATGGGAAAAAGCGGCATGTTTGTAAGAACATTTTCTTTTAACAACGGCGAACTTGTGTCGCAAAAAGTCCTGGATCCTCAAGAAAGTGATACTGGCTGAAGTCTACCAGCTTCTGATCTGACTGCAACTGCAGCTGAAAAGGTAGCACAGACATAAAAGACTGTGTATTTTATGGCCAGTTTTCTGAATTGCCTGCAATATGCATTTGTTGGATTTAATCAAAAAACAGCCAATCTGGAAGAGATTTTTTCTTTCAGACTGCTCTGAAGTTCATTCCTGAAACCCATTCATCTCCAAGACAGAAAGAAAGCAGGAGAGAGAGAGTGGCTAAGACAAGTCTGAGGAAGGAGAAATCATGACTAAGAAGAAAAAAAGGAAGATAATATTTTCAAGATGGAAAAGTTAACAGCTTTCAGTAAGACTGTTTTTTTTTCCTTTCAAAAGACTCTTATTTTATTTACAATTACCAAAAAACCCCCAACAAAGTTAGTGTAAGTCAGTGTGTGCAGATGTGGGTGTATGTAGTGATGATAACAACATGCTTTTAAAAATTCTGGATTATATGGGGTTTCCACTTGTTCCAGTCATGGATCTGGATCTCTACAGGGTCCTGGCCCCTGTCTTTAATCAGGGACTCACTTTCCAAATAGAAGATAGATATGTATAACTTCACAAGATTTATAGTTATAGGCATTTCTTATTAACTTAATAGGGAGGCATGTTTTGCTTGGGTTTGCCTGGTAAGTGCCATATCTAACAGAGCTTTTAGGCATATCAGCAACCAGCTTTCACCCAGCCCAGCTGTCAGTTGTTTCCAATATCAGGTACAGGGATAAAATAATTTTTCATTATCCTTCTTTTATGAGGTAATTTATAAGGCATGTTCTCATATCATAGAGTATTTTGGAAAGCACCTTCCTAAGGCTTTTTGCAGCATGAGTTAAGCATGCTTCAGTTTATAAGACACTTCATATAGCTGCATTAATTGGGTCTTAAATGTGTCTGTTAATCTCTTTTGTCTGGAAATATTTGGTTTTAAACAGGATAAACAGAAACATATTAAAACTTGAACATGGCTCTGTACATGAATGTCTGCATGGTTCATTGGGGAACTTTACCTAGAAGAATTCCCAGTGAGAAAATTGCTGGTATTTCTTACAAAACATAATTTTGAGTGAGGTCATAGACATACATGAGTATATAAACAAATATCTAAATAAATCTGTCCCATTATGCAAAACACAAGCCACACAAGATAGCTAAGAAAGAGGTATTATCAAAATATAAGAAGGCTTTTTTCTGTCTTTTAATACATTGTAGCTATGTACTTCTTTTTTTCCATAATGACACAAGGTTAGAGAGACAATGTCATGGTTTGACACTGGCCAAATGCCAGGCACCCACGAAAGCTGTTCACTCACTCTCTTTTGTTCTCAGGTGGGCAGAGGAGAGGGAAAAAAATTAATGAAGAGCTCATGAGTTGAGATGAGGACAGGGAGAAAACACTCTAAGGGCAAAGCCGGTTCAAATTTAAAGGTATAAAGTAAATTTATTTTGAACAGAGTCGAAGGAGGATAATGAGAAGTAAAATAAGCCTTTTAAACACCTTTCTTCCCCCCAGCCCCTCCCTTCTTCCCAACAGCAGCACAGGGAGACAAGGCTTGGGGTTTTGGTCAGGACGTTACTGATTTCTGTTCGCTCAGGGAGAGGAGTCTTTCCTCTGCCGTGCTGCAGGGTCCCTCCCACAGGAGACAGTTCTCNGCCGGTTCAAATTTAAAGGTATAAAGTAAATTTATTTTTAACAGAGTCGAAGGAGGATAATGAGAAGTAAAATAAGCCTTTTAAACACCTTTCTTCCCCCCAGCCCCTCCCTTCTTCCCAACAGCAGCACAGGGAGACAAGGCTTGGGGTTTTGGTCAGGACGTTACTGATTTCTGTTCGCTCAGGGAGAGGAGTCTTTCCTCTGCCGTGCTGCAGGGTCCCTCCCACAGGAGACAGTTCTCCACGAACTTCTCCAGTGTGGCTCTAATTTCACAAGCAGCAGTTCTGCCAAAACTGCTGCAACGTGAGTCACTCCCACGGGCAAACAGTCTTCCCAAAACTGCTGCGGCGTGGGTCACTTGTCCACAGGGTACAGTCTTCTAAGGCTAGGCTGCTCTAGTTTGGAAGCAAGAGCTCTCTCTCTCTGTTTCTGGAAGCAGGGGCTCTCTCTTTCTGTTCGGATCTACTGGATCACAGCTTTCTCTGGCATTCACCCACTCTGGCTTGAGCATTTTTCCCCCAGGCTGCGGGTGGATCTCTGCATCCCCCGTGGATTTCACGGGTTGCAGGGGGACAGTCTGCTTCACTATGGTCATCACCACAGCCTGCAGAGGAATCTCGGCTCTGCTGCTTGGAGCACCTCCTCCACCTCTTTTTCCACTGCCCTTGGTGCCGCTATGTTGTTTCCTTCACGTGTTGTTTCCTCCACATTTCCTTCCTCCTCTTCTCTGACTAGANTTGAGCATTTTTCCCCCAGGCTGCGGGTGGATCTCTGCATCCCCCGTGGATTTCACGGGCTGCAGGGGGACAGTCTGCTTCACTATGGTCATCACCACAGCCTGCAGAGGAATCTCGGCTCTGCTGCTTGGAGCACCTCCTCCACCTCTTTTTCCACTGCCCTTGGTGCCGCTATGTTGTTTCCTTCACGTGTTGTTTCCTCCACATTTCCTTCCTCCTCTTCTCTGACTAGAAGAAAAACTGCCGCCCGTAGGTACCATTGCCAACAAGTTCCACCAATTCAAAGATTCTTGCAGGATCCTGCAGCGCCGAGAGGTTGATCTCGTCTAGGTTCCGCACTGGGGGATCTCTCGCCACGTTTCCGCCGCCAGCCAGGCAGCTCCGCTGGTGCTGGCGCTATTTAAGGCCTCTCCTCATGCGGGGAGGCAGGAAGGAGAAGCCACCACTGCCTCCCTGCCCTTCTGCCCAGCGCGTGGCTGGCTCGGGGCAGCCAGGCAGGCCTGGCTCACCGCAGGCCGCACCGAGGTGGCGGCGGCCGCAGCGCATCACCGTGCGCTGTGCTGGGGATGGCGCCAGCGGCAGCGCCTCGCCAACCCTGGAAAAAAACTGCGCACGCACTGATTTGGTTTTCTTCTTAAATATGTCATCACAGAGGCGTTACCAACCTCTCTAACCGGCCCAGTAGCAAGTCCATCTTCAGAGCCATCAGAGATTGGCTCTGTCGGACATGGTGGAAGCTTCTAGCAGCTTCTCACAGAAGACACTTCTGTGGCCCTCCCTCACTACCAAAAAACCAGGCCGTGACAAATCAACACAGACCAGGCCAGTAACCCAAACAAAAACCCAAATATGTGATTACTGCATCTGGAAGAATACGTGGGGGTTTTGTTGTTTGAGGATTTTTTAAATCTGTGTTTTTATTTATTATCTTCCCATTCTAGACCAAAAATAGAAAAGCCAGAATGTTTTATAACACAGCAAGTTTAATGGGGCCAAATTATGAGATGTATACAGGTGATTTAAGGTACAATAAACTCTGTTACACTCTCAGTTAAGATCATCTGGAGTAATTCACCAGCATTGTGATTTTAGTTCAAATCCTTCCATGTACAGAGGGAACATCCACTTTTAAACTTATGCTTAACATTCTGCTAGATTTTATCCTTCTAAAATATGATAATTATTTCAATATGAAAAGCTTACTTATTTTGCTGAATGGGTTAGAAATTATGGTTGACTAGTATGTTGGCTCATACGACAGCATCCAGATTCACTCTCACAAATATTGCAGAATTCAAGTCTAGATGTATGAAGAATACAATACCTCTCCTTTTTCTGTTCTAGAAACATAAATTTAAGAGTAACTTGATTAGTGCCTTTTATTTCAAAAAACAATTTATTTTGTTCATATCATGTTGTATAAGTGTCATTTGATCTGCATCTCTTACTCTGAGTTGTATCAAGTTTTCCTTTTCAAATTCGAATTTTAAAGTTTTTCTTTGCATTGAAGGCAGTATAGTGTACCTTTGCTGTGTATTTTACTATCAGCATACAAAAATCATTACACTCTACCTTCTAATCAGGATCAGGATTTTTATGATTTTTCCGTACATTCCATGATATTTCTATTCTCCAGCAGCAAGTCATCTAAAGATTTATTCCCTTTCCTATACGTACCAAAATCACCAGGTAGAGGAATATGTTGCTCCCCAAACTGTGGCAGAGATCCCAGAAAACCATCAAGCCAAAGATCTGCCCCTTTTTTTTCATATAAAATCAGACCAGGATCTTAAAGGCTAATGGCACTGGGAATGTTGCTTGACTACAACTGCCAGATCAGGCCATGAAAGTATTACCAAGCAAAAGCTTCTAAATAAAAGCAAATTACATCTACTTCACCTCTGGCAAGACTTCTGCGTGTTAGTAGCAACTGTAGCATGACTGCTATCATCCATCATCACCATGTTTAATCAGAAAATCCTTGGAAAAAACATCAGACAAAGAGCAAAAATACTGCACCAAGAATGTTTCCCTAGCAGAGAAATGTGCTGCTGAGCACCACAATCTGTTTCAGTTTTGACAGAAAGATGTTTCTTGTGAGTTTGCATCTGTAGAACAAAAAAAGAAAAAAATAAATGGTTTATGGCTATTTTTATAACAGTCTTTTTTATGTATTTCCGTTGCAGTTTAATAATATATTTGTGGACCTCCATATATTGCAACTGCTCTGCAAAGATTTCCATTGATATGCCAGAGGGGGGGGGCAGTTTGGGAGGGGGAAATTCCTGGTTAGATTTTTGGTTTCTCTTGGCTTTTAAAAGAGAAGGGAGGCCTGAAAACTCTTCAGAAAGGATATTTTTAAAGGTGTATTCAACATTTGGCATTCAGGTTGTCCAGCCTTTTTTTTTTTTCCTGGAAGACTCTATGGATCACTGAAGAGCTATTAAGCTTATGACATCAAAGGTGCCATGGAAACAAAACCTGATTAAAAGTGATTTTGGTTAGTCTGTTTTAAGCTTTTTTTTTAATGTTAGCTAAATTTCTGAATGAGCATCTGGAAAGAAAAAAAACCTACCAGTGTTTCCTCCTCTTGTTGTAGATTCCGTTCTGTTTGTCTTCCTCGTCAAAGGCTGCAAGCTCCATCCTTCTACACCTATAAAGGAATGCATCCAGAAACCAAAGAACATTGTTTCCCCAGTATTTCTCAAACAAGGGAGAACAAGCACACAAAATAGCACCATCCCTACAGCCCAAAACTGGCATTTTTTTCCAATTCAACCATAAAGCCAGTTTTGCTCTCTTTGACTCCCTAGAAGGGATGGGGTAAATTTGCTCCAGGAAGAGATTCCCCATTCATCACTACCTGACATGAAAACCACATCTTCCTGTTTATGTGGAGTCTCAGGCTAAAACAAATATCCTGAATGCCTCCACTGAAACCACTGGGTGCTATACAACTACCTTCAGAGAAACATAGATTTAATTTGTAATAAAGTCTTCTTTTGCTTTCATATAACTTCTTGTTGCCTAAATATTTTTCTAATATTTTTATGCTTTTTGCATACTCAATTGGAACATTTGTTGTTTTTATTTTTGGTCTGAAAACCAGCATCATGCTGAAATGACACCTAATTGTGGCTGTGTCTTCCTTCCTCATGCCTTAGTTTCAGTCATTCCCTGGCTTTGCCTAAACCCTTCAGTCCTGGTTCGGGCCAGGACGTGGTTAATTTTTCTGCCAGCCAGGAGGGTCACAGTCAGGGGCTATATGATACCACCTCTCACCGAGCATGGGGGGTTGGAGCAGGATCACTTCTTTCTGGTTTTTCAGGGTGAGGGGTCAGTGGCACTGGGTTTGGTGAGGTGAGCACTGTGTGTGAATCATTTGCCTCTCTTGTACTCTCTGCTATTACTACTGCTGTTGTAACTGATCATTTTCCTATTTTGTTGCTTTTTCTGGTAAATTATTCTTATCTCAGACTATGATCTTTACCTTTCTGCGCCTCCAATTCTCCCTTCTACCCCAAAACAAGGGGAGGAGCATGGGAAGGGGGCGTGGTCAGGGGTGTTTCAGTGGGAAATACTAGATTGGGGAATACCTTTCCTAAACCACAGCACTTTCTTACAGAGTCCTTGCAACAGCATTTATTTTCAAGCCAGACACTAAGTAATATCCACATATCTGCAACTGATTTTCCTCTGAGTTTCAGGGGGGTACATAGCTCCCTCTTTCCATTGTGAACACCCTTGCATATTTTATCTTCTTTCCTTTGTAGTTTTCTGTATCACCCTAATGCCAGCTTCAGCTATCCCTAAGATACTTCCTTTTGAATAAAATGCTTGAGTTGGCTGAATTCCAGTTTGTTATTCAAATATTTACTTTAAGCTTATACTCACAAATTTCACTGCCCTCATCTTTATGCTTCTCTCTTACCCTATACCTCCTCAGGAATGGTCCTCCAGGTTGTTTAAATGGTATTTGCACTTTTGCATGCATTTCTGAATTGCATGGCATGAGGCACAGGCCTTGAAAGGACTCTGTTCCTGCTCTCTTGGAAGCAGACAATGCTGTTCATAGCCTTGTCCAAAGCACTGAGCAAATCCAGTAACCAGTAAAGAGGGTCCAGCCCCAGTTCACTGTCACTAGGGTATAAGTCAGAAGTGGCCACGCTGAGGTAAGAAGAGTTATACCCCTAAAAATTCTTTATTTGCCATTATTTCTCTCTGTTTTCCTTCTGTCTGTAGCAGGAAGATCGGAAAGATCAAGAACAGCTGTGGAAATGTCCCATCCAAGAAAGAGCCACCAAAAATCTGGTCTGAGAAATGTGAAATATGAATACTGAAAATTTGCACAAATTTATTCTCCCGTGAAAATACCTTAAAGTGTAGTCCCATCCTGTTACAGCACTTACGTTTTTGTCACTTTGCTTTCAAATGTGTAAGAACAGAGACCTTATCATGTCCTTTCAGTACTTACAGGGGGCCTGAAAGAAAGATGATGACAAACATTTTAGCATGGCCTGTTATGATAGGACAAGGGATAATAGTTTAAACTAAAAAAGAGTTGAACTAGATTAGATATGAGGAAGAAGTTTTTTACAGTGAGGGTGGTGAAAAACTGGCACAGATTGCCCAGAGTAGGGGGTAGATGCCCCATCCCTAGAAACATTCAAGTCCAGGTTGGGTGGGGCTTTGAGCAATCTGGTGTAGTTGAAGATATCCCTTTTTCAGTACCAGACTTTCTTGAGCACTAGTTAAAGCAATGAGCCAAAACTGCAGCCTTTCTTCCGCTGCTGGAAGCATTTTGCCTTGACTCTGCTCTATTTCTTCCACTCTATTTTATATCCCTGGGTTTAATTTTTCTCTCATTTTAAAAACATTGTCATTTCCTCTGCATTTTTGCGTTCACCTGTTGCATACATGTGTTTCCATCAGCTTAGTATTGAAAACCAGCCCTGGCTGTTCTCAAAGCTGTCACTTCTGGAATGGCAGCAGCAGTGTGAGCTGAGCATTGTACTACTCTGTGTAGAGGAAGGATGAGAGAATATTTTTCTCTTAAATTTCATTCAAGCTAATCTTTCCTCTGTCCATACTGATTGTTTTAACAAAGTCTGACCGTCTTATTACTTTCAGTGCTTTGATTTTTTTGAGGTTCTCTCTGTTAAGTAGTTCTTTGACTGGAAGGGAACAAATAATTCCATCTCTTTTCTGTGTGTAGAGCCTTTTCACTAAACATGATGAGGAACTACTTGTCTTCTGCACTTTTGACCATTTGCAGGTCTCATGTACATGTTGGTTATAACTCTGGTATTCAGTACATGATTGCAAAAGAAAGGAGGAAGAGAAAGGAAGTCTCTGACAGCTATTGCTTAGCTCTCATTGGTCAGGTCCTTGAAGAAAAGTAACGTAGAGGAAAGTGCTAAGAGACTGAGGCAGTACATGCTAAATCAGTGGCTAGACTCTGAAAAGTTTAGAGTCATGACACCGATGACAACTTCTGCTTGTGTGATTGTTATTCTGAAATCTCTTAACCTTTTGCCTATGCACTTTTGTGATGGTCTTTACAATCCATGAGAAACAATGGAGCCATGCTGTTACATGTTCCTAAAAATTGTCTCCATGTGACTGGGCTATCAAGAGTGGGAGCAGAGAAAAAGAAGGAGAAGCAGCAGTTTCAGAATTAAGTTCAGCTCCCAACCACAGGTAGCTTAAGTCAGTAGCACTGCCTGAAGTTCAAGGATATAGGGGGCTGGTTTTGACTCCTCTTGTTCAGCTTCGCTTAAAAAGGCTTTCTGATGTTGGAGATGTGTTGCCAGACTCTGTCTTGTATAAACTGCTTGTGTAATCCACATTCAAAGTTTGTGAGGCTTTCTTGGGTAAAGCGGGAGTTGCTTTAAATGGCACTTAAACCCATCTGTTTCACTGGAAAGGCCTTTCTTTTGTAGGGTACAAGATACACAAGTTCATCTGTTTCTATTACCTTCAGCTAACTTGTTTCTCTCCCTCCTCTAAGAAGCAGACAAGACCTCCACTCTCTGCTGCCCTGCCTGCTCCCTGAATAGGGATATCCAAGTGCCAATATCCCTGCAGGATTTGGCTAATTGCATGTAGTTTGATGTCTGGTGTGCTCTGGGTGTCCTTGTGAAGCCAGGCAGGCTATAGGTGGCAGAAGGGCTCTGCCCACATGTGCATCTTGAACACATGGTCTCCTTAAGTTTGACCACACACAGGCAAGTGATTGGGCAAGCTGTGTGCCAACAGAGCCCTTCCCACACTAGCCAGCACTGGAGAAGGAACTGCTGCAGGCATGCAGTGCAACTGAGATATTTGGCTTCGTGATTTGTGGTGGGAGAAAGAGCCTCAGCACAGTCGCCTACTCATTTGGAGGCTCTAAAAACTGCCAGTTCTTATGCCCAAAAAGCATCTGCCCCCACACCCTCTGCTGCTGGTGTGACTCTATTTTCTGCTGGGGGGACAAACAGACCCCTTTGGGGAGTCACATCTTGGGAAGTGACGGGGGGAGAAAGTCACCTTGGTGATTGTAAAATGCAACAGTAACAGTAAAAAGTAGGGACTGGATGACAGTTCAGTCCAGACCCTGCTCTGAGTTTTCAAGGATATGGGCACAACTCCTCTTCCAGATTCCAGATTTCAGCTTGAACCCAAGCCTGGATGCGGCCCTGAGCCAGTTACTCAAGCCTGAACCAACCCCACTTCTCTAGCACATCTAAACCAGGAGGGTCATTGCTGCAAGGCATTTTACAGGCTCACCTCCAGGGTGTTTAGTCCATCTTGGTTTGGGTCACCCCTGGAACTGTCTGTCTTTCCCTATTGACAAAAGCAGCTGGAGGCATTTAAATAAACTTAACCAAGATCTTAACCTCCCTACAGAGAGGAGTGCTCCTCCCAGTACTGTGGCTGCACCTACCCTGCACGTCCAGGGAAACTCCTGTGTGACCAACATTAATAAATATAGCAGTGCTTTTTGGCTTATGGAAATGTAAAGCAAACAAATAGGAAATAGGAATAAGAAAAATAGATTAGCTTTTCTGAACGTGGGAAAGGGAATGCTTATCGGGGATTCCCAAACCCAAAGAAGGTGAGGAAAAGCATCCCAGTCCCAGCGTGAAGTCAGTGTTACAGGAGCAAAGAGATGCTGCTGAACACAAGGCTCAGGGTTTGCTGCCATCCATGCACACCTACTCCCTGGTGCTTGTCTGACCACAGTCTTGTAATGATGACTTATCCTGGTCTTAGAAAATGAAAGCCAGACACGGTTAAGGGGGAAAGGGGTTTACCTCGGTATTTTTACAAGGATCCTTAGGTGCACCACTTCACCAAGGTGGAATGCGTTGCAACACACACCCCACAGTAAATCACGCATACAATTTATACACCTTACACATTAGCATATCTAACAAGGGGGCCCAATAGTGGGGGCTTGGGTGAATGGTGTGATATTCTCCCCATCTATGGAATTCCCCCCTGGATGGGCCAAATCTCTACTTTACAGAATATGTTCTAGAAGGGGACCTTGGCTCCCCAAGATAGTAGAATGTTTGGTCTCCTGGCTAAGCAGTTTCTGGGATATTTGGTCTCCCAGCCTAACAGAATTCTAGGACTGTGCTAAGTTATCAGACTTAAAGAATTACAAATATGCATGCTAATACTTGTGGATACATAAAACTATGTAAAAGGTATATAAAAGAAAAGGCAAATTCATCTTGGCGTCAGTAAGATGCTCCTGGCTCCATCTGCTCTTTGTCGTGTGTGTGCCCCAAACAGGATAGCAAAAAATACCCTTTTATTTGTTTGTTTGTTTGCTAAAGTACAATAATCTTGCAGGAAGTAAGCAACTCTTCTGCCTGCACTGAGGACTTTTTTTCCTGCTAGGCTTCTGCTTTGAAATCCTTCCTAGCAAAAAAACTCTCATATGTCCCTGGGACACACCAGCTCCTCATTCCCAAAGGGGGGCTGTGATGGCAGCTCTGTGGGGTTCAGTGGGGCAGGGCACCAGGCTGTGAAGGCACCAGCCCTGTGCTGGAGCTATATGCTAGCTCTGCACCCCTTTCTTGGTGCTCTCAAAAGATGTGGTAAGCTTTCAGCTGTTTCCCACCCTCTGAAAGCCAGAGACAACTGATTTTGCATGACTGCTAAAAGCTTCTCCTGAAGCCTGTTTCCCAAATCCCTGGAGAAAAATGCAGGGGTAAGAGGAATTAAAAGGCAGATATATTTGTTCGGATTTTCTTGACATCAATCATATATTTTCTGAATGAAAACTGCTGTATGGTGACACTTATGGCATTGGCATTACGTGTCTGACATCCTACAGGGTAGCAATTCCCTTAGAAAAGGCTTGTGTGTCTGGAAAGTATTTCCTGTCCTTAAAGCCTTTAATAGGCAGCAATTGCTTGACACTTGGACTCACACACTGAATCCTTTACGTTGTCATTCACCAGGGAGCTCTCAGAGGCACCAAAAAGCTTTGAGTGGTGCTTCTTAAGCTCCTGGCACGCCAGATCTTGTGTGCTTTCCCACTAAATGGGGAGATTAGCAAAGTCCAAGCAGGGCTGCCTTTTCCCCAAAAGAAGGGTGTTTTTGACTAGTGAAATCAAATCTTTCTGAATCCATGAATTTTGGAGTCTTAAAGAGGAAGCCGTGACTCTGAACTGTCTCTCTTTCCAGCAGAAACTCCTCCTTGCACAGTACGCCTCCTTTCATTGCATAATGGTGGTAGACTAGTCTAGATGTGACTCCTCTCTGGCAAGCTTTGTCTTCGCTCCTGGTATATGGGGTGAAGCGAGGTCTGGAGACTCAGCTCTAATTAGAAAAGCCTTAGCTTCACTCCCAAATAAACTTCAGGGGGAATCTGGCAATTTCAGGGCAGGCAAAATAGAAATCTGAATTTCTAGAGGGTTGTCAAGCATAATTAGAACTTGGCTTGTATTTTCAGGTGTCAAGGGGATGCAGTGAGGATTTGTGAGCAGTGTCCTAAGCCTGACTACTGGAAGGGCCAGCGCTGAGAGGAGCAGAGCAGCAGGAAGCTGCTCAAAGGAGTAGGGGTTTGCCAGGTCTTTGAAGTCCTGTTTGTGTTTAAAGGTGGTATACAAACAGTGAAAATGTTAATGGTAGAGGTTTCTTAGTGAAAATCACCAGGCTAGAAAAAATCCAAATACCTGATAAATTCATAGGAATTTGCTGCCTAGGTCAGTTTATGGAGTTGCAAACTACAGAAAGACAAGAAGTTCTAAATATTTCATTCTGACAAATAAATGTGTCAGGTTTATTTCAAAATAAATGTATCGTTATTCTTGAATACTTTTTTTTTTATTACAATCACATCTTAGACAGCTGGAGTTGTTATTGAGTTGAAATATGTGCTATAGGTCCATTTGAAACTATGTGAGGTTAACATGATCTGCAATGCATTTTTTGGGCTACACTTTGTTAAAAAAAAAATTGTCTTGTGCACCACTTCAACTGGCTGTGTATTTCTATTGGTTTCTGATAAGCAAATGTGTGAAATTCAAAGCAGGAGTGTTGACAGCTATTGTACCAATGGAGGAATAGTGAAACACACAGGCTCTGAAAATAACAATAGAACATCTCTCTGCGCTTGTTAAGGTGGAGGCTGCCAATGGACAGCCTGTGGCCCAGATGCAGCCTGAACACTTTTCTGCTATTATATTGCTATGTAAGATTATTTTTGTCCATTACAATAGTGGGACATCCTGGCTTGCTAGAAGTAAATCCAAACTACTGTACACTGTTTGGTATGTGAAGTGGTTTCTGTAAGTATTGGAATATGTTAACACTTTCTGGCAAATGATGTATTCAAATGGAAGCTATTTTTGCAGTTGTGATTAAAAACACCCTCAATATAGATGAAAAATATAAAACAATAAAATATGACTACTTTTTTAAAAAAGAAGAAAACCCAAGAAAGCTGGGAAAACAGAAATATAATGGATTTAAAGGAGAATTAAGAGGTCCACCACACTTTTGTGGTAAGACCTTGTTTCAGCTGGGTCACCTGCATCTCCAGGTGCAGACGGATCCCCACCATGGGCAGTCTGCTTCTTTGTGCCCATAAACATGGCATCAGTCACTCTCATGCTGCTGCCCACCTTCTAGCATTTCAGAGCTTTTCTTTACTCTTTTTAAGAAAGATACAAAAGATCTAAGGAGCCAAAATGTAAAATCCCCCACTGCATCATCACCTCTCCTGTATTTCTCCCTGGCATTGCCCTGACGTAGCTGATGTCTTTCCTGGATAGCTCTCAGATATTCCAGAACAGATATTGCCCAGTGTTTTGTGGAGGGTAAAGGTCCAAAAAGGCGACTGTTATTTACTGACAGGTTATGTATTTGCTGATAGGATATACCTGATATGATATGTTTGGAGATGTAGAGTGACTTCTTGATCCTGGCCACCCCAAAGGTTATTTTGGAAAAGATCCTGAAATTTTAGAGGCGCCCCAACCTAAGTGCTCTGCTGGGTGGCTCCCTCACCCTTTGCTGTGTGCATCACAGAGCATGCTGCTAACCACAGGCACACCAGTAAATGTCAATAAGCCAAATAAATCCATGCTGGGATGAGTTTGCAGTGTCACAGGACTCCGGACACAGCCTGGACTGTTGGGATCCGGATCCTGAGCAGGCTGTGACACGACCCCAAATCATGTTCACAGTACCCAGTCCCTGCAAGGCAAAGAGGGTGGTATGGCCGGGCAGGCAGTGTCTTCTCTCCTTGGAGCAGTGTGACCTGCTTCCTGGGCTAGGAACACCTCTCCTGAGGTTCCCACTAAGCCTGGGGAGAAACACTGGCCCACTGTACTGGGGTGAGGAGGGCTGGCCCAGAGACAGGAGTAAAAACCCTAAATACAGGACTTTCTAACTTTCACTCTGCCTTAAGTAAAGAGAAGATGATCAAACAAGGATTTTCTTTTTTTTCCCCTAGTTTAAAATATGTTTATATGCACATCTTATTGCCCCTTTATTTTCTGGTATGCTGCTTCCCCTCTCTGCCAACCAGCTCCCACCTTTTCCCTTGCCTGTGTCCCAGCTGTGGTGGGTGCCATATGCAGGGTACCCATGCTCAGCCCCTGCTGTGCCACTGTTCTGTCCTGCTCATGGCTTCAAGACCCCACTGTAGCCTAGAGCGGGGAACTTCTGGGACATCTGGTTTCACTGAATAAAAACAATGCATAAGCATTAACAAGGAGGAGACTGAAAATCCCAGATTTCCTGAGAAATAAAAGCTCTTTTAAGGTGTCTTGTGCATTAAAACTTGTATGAAACTTGCAGGGATTAAGTATATCAGCTTCTTGGCTGAAACTGGACTGGCATGACTGAAGAGAAACTAATTTCCTCCAGCTGAAGGGCTGGGAAATTCTGTACAGAGGTGTAGTGACCTTACCAAAGCCCTGTGCCCAAAGGCAGCCCCCTCCAGCAGGGGTGGGAAGAGAACCCAGCCACAGCAGCAAGCAGCCCTTCTCTCCCAAAAGGCTTCCTCGTACCCTTAATTGCAAGTAATTGGATCACATACTACCAAGTTGTTAGAAGCAAACTTTGTAAATGTGCATTGTCATGGAGACAGTATAGATCAGCTGAAGGACCATATGGTTCTTTACTCCTTCGAGCTATCACTGGAAGGAGTAGACTGAGGAATATATTTAGTGTTTTCTTTTCAACAGATGACTAAAGATAAGGAAATAAAATTAGTTGGAGAAAACCCTCCTCCTTTCCTATGAGAAGGTGGCTGCTCTTTACTCTGCATTAGAAAAAATATTACTGGGATCTCTTGTTTTACAGCTGATCACTGACAGGTGCTTTGGAAAGGTCATATCTGAGACCCTCTCTTCACAAGAACACAAAGAAAAACAGGATTACCTTTCTTTCTTTAAAATTGTATGAACTTGCTCCTTTTAAAAGCAGGATCTGTGTGTGACTTTTCACAGATGATAGATAATTCTTCCTTAGAAGAAGACTCCATTGATCATAACTATATGCTCACATCCACTTTAAGACCACTTCACCATCTCAGGGTGAGTGACAGCCTCACTCCAAAGTCCTTCAGCAACCACAAATGATCTAATGCTGGCATTGGTGGAATGAGTAGTTCCCTGCAGCCCTGTTAGACATGCCTCTTCCCTGGCCTGGAAGAGCCCTTGGCTGCCCCTCTGCTCTTCTATCAAGAATGCCAATTGCTTTAATAGTGGGGTTTAATAGACCTGTGGTGGAAATAAGGAGGCCCTCTGTCCCACAGGGTTGGAGAGAGGTGCACTGGGCTAAAAAAAGACAGTGAAATTGTTGATGATATCACCATTTCTCAAGAAAAGCTTTGTTTTAGGGGGAGAAAAAATACACTTTAGTCCAAGAAACAAACAAAAGTATCATGCAAAAATATTTGACCAGCTTTATGAACCCTATTCACGGGCAAGTAGACCACTGTAACTCATATGAGCTGGGCAACAGATGTTACACGTCGGCAGCCAATCTTTAGCACAGACCAGCATTAGTACAATTCACTTGCCAATTAACAGTTTAAGCAAGCAGTAGATTTTCTATGCCTTTATGATACGTGTGCTCAGAAGGGACAGCCTGATTGCAGTGTATCAGCTGGAATTACTTCAGGGAAAATGTTCCACTTGCCAGTCTGAGCTTCATGTCTGTCTCCTCCTGGAGTGCAGGTGGAAGCAGAAGATTCTTTCCATCTGGTTGTGGTCTGCTTGGGAATAGTTATAATCTTCCCCATAATGTAATGGTTAGCATGGTATCTTAGGAATTTCAGGGTTGATGCTATGGGGTCTCTCTGAAAGCAAGAGCACAGGCAAGTAAGAAGGAAACATCAGCTGGATGAGCAGCCTGATGGAAACACAGAATGGATCATGTTGTTCTGGTCCCTTGATGCCCTGCTGCCAAGGATGGGCTGATTAAAAAGGATCTGCTTCTTGGTTCTGGGGTGACAGCTTTGCCCTTTAACTTTGTTCCATATTTTTCACATTCATCAAGACAGCAAGTTGTCTCCTGTAAGGAGCAGCCTCAGTCAGGTGAGGGTAGAAGATTACATGAGTATTTGAGAATAATTGGCAGCTGTGCCAGGCAGCATGAACAGAAAGATGTGTGAATAGGAAGGGGGTTTGGCTGCAGCTTTTCAGATATTGGGAGGGTTTTCTCCTGATGTTTCTGCTGTTTCACTGGCAGGTACACAACTAGGGGTCCAGGGGAACAGGACCAGAACAAAGCTGCCCAGACCTCCTTTCTTCTTCTCTCCTCTAGGTCCATGGTGTTGAGTTGCTTCTGTGGGCAAGATCCTGATTCCCTGACTGAGGATAGGTCTGTCAGACTGGAGTGGGGAGAAAAGATGACACTAATTTGGTCATGATTAAACAACTACAAATTTGACTTTACTGGTAACAAAAGAATTGTGACTTTCTTCTACTTTCTGCCTCAAATCCTTACCCATTTTTCACTTAAAAGGGTTTTTTTAACACTAAACTACCTCTTTTGGTTTAAATTTTGCTATGGAGTGCTAAACCAGAACACTAAATAGGACATCCATAAGTCTGCCAAGTTGAACCAACAGAGAGGAGATTCTTGAATTAACACAGCCAAAGAGTTGAAGTTGAGCAAAATTTCCAGCTGCTAAAAATCAGTGGTTTTAATGGGACATTGAACTGCTTTATAACAGTTGATGCTGTAGTCACAAAAAAAAAAATGCACATCTTATGTGACATATAACACAACTTGACAGTTTTAACCATGTGTATAATTAGTGATATTGTCTCAGTAACAGTGAGAATGACTTTTTGTTGGCACTTCATCCTATTAAATTGAATCTTTCCCAAGGAGGAAGATCTAGGAGGCACTAGTCAGTCACTGACTCACTATCAGCTGCCTCCTTGCTAAGGCCTGAATGCATTCCATAGTAAGTTATTTGTCACAGTGACTCAGCATTGTAGGCTCCTTTTTAATTTCTCTCTCACCACAGAGCCAAGAAAATCTCCCACCTCCCCATGCCGTATGCTACTGAGATAGCAGTTTGTATCATCGGCCAAAGGATAACATATTTAAATGTATGCGAGGAGCCTTATAAGGGCATTAACACTTGCCTCCAGGTTGGACGTCATGATGGCGAGCCAAGGAAGAGGCACCAATAATAGATTCCTTGTGTTTGTACATGCCGCGGTGACTATTTGTGCCATTCGTGGGAAACTGAGTGATATGCCAGACGGCAAAGTGTTTCATTTATCCAGAGTCACGGGGGTTGATCTGAGTGAGTCTTCACTCAGACATGCAGCCCATTCCTGGAAAGGTCAGCGAGTGGATCCTGCCAGCCTGGGGGCTGGCTGTGGGAGGGGGACTGGGAACCAGCCCCAGTCCTCTCCCTTCATCAGGTAGCTCCCCTTCAGCCCAGAAAAGTCAATATTAAATGATAAGGGCTCTGAGCTGAGGCACTATATCTGCCTCAATTTGAACATCTCTACCTTGGTTACCCCTGTGTAAATTGAGGATGATGAGATGTACCATCGTCTGTCAACTGCCCTGTGTTCTCTGTATTGAAATGCTGGACCTATCAATCACAGGTGTTCCCCAGCTGGTGCCTCAAACCAATGGGAGAAAAAGCTGTAGAGATCAGATTCCTGCTTGGATTATATCACTCCTGAAACCACAGCTTCAGTCATAGGGGATGAGGGAAGACAGCTGTGTGATATGAAAAATGGCCAGTGGTGCCCAGTTTGATGAAGAAGTGCAGAGAAGCAGAGTAATGCTGTTGTTTCTCTCTGCCACCTGGTGAGCCAAATACTTCCTCATAGCATCATCTCGTGTTTACCCAAGTAATGACCTGCTTTCATACTGCTTTATCCCTCAGGCCATATTGGCCACAGGTGTAATCTGTGGAGAATTTAGAATTCAGGCAAAGAAGTCACATGCTTTTGAACGGACTGAGAAACGCTATTTATTCTGATAAAAATTAGTCTGCATTAAGCCAGAATGAGCAGTATGGGAACCACACCAAGTAACCAAGAGCTGCAGGGAGAAAAGCTGAGAAAATCTGCAGAACTCCCCAAACATTCTGAAGAGGGAGTGCATTGCATAGATCACTTCTTTTTTTTTATTTCAGTCTAAACTAATATAAAGTACTCAAAGCTCAGTCAAAGGGCTGAAATTCAAATCAATTTCATCTGTTTTTTGGTGTAAAAGCATGGCTTTCAATTAAAAATTAGGGCTGCTGAGATCCAAACAGAGGCAGATAAAAACAATTTCCACTCCGCGCACTATGTGATGGGTGACAATCAAAAGGGAAAAAAGATTAATTGGGTTACAATAGTATTTTAATGCCTACAAATGGAAGCTTGAACAACAATGATCTCATTTCCAAGATGCTTTATGAAATCAATCATTCTCACATGCAAGAATGTATTGTATTCCCATGGCTGAGTGATCCCACCATAAGCAGCAGAATCTTCCCTCTAACGGGTTTGCTGCCAGGTGGGAGAAGTACTGCACGCAGGGTGTTTTGAAGCCCCTGTGTAGAGATGTACTTGTCAGTACAAACAGGAGTGTGCACACAGTTACCCAGGCACCGGTTGTGAATTCATGGCCAGGGAGTTTTGCACAAACAAAATGCTTGTGACTTATGCTTGCCATTTGGGCTTCTGTGCTGGCCAAGGGGGAGGGTGAATGTCTGTGTTCTCTCCTGAGGGATTGCAGGGCTATAGCTGCTGGAATTTTAAGGGCCTCTTTCTGTGCTGACAGCTACAGACAGAGCTCTTGTGAATGATATGTCATCCATCACAAAACCTCCCCAATCACCTTTGCGTAAGGATGTAGTGACCAAACAGCTCAATTGAGTTTTGCATATGCTATTTTTCTCCTGAATCCTTCCTCATTTTCTCCTCCCTTGTACTCAAGCATTTATTTAGGAAGGTATTTGCAGTGGTTACAAAGGTCAAGTTCAATTCCCTAGGGGTTAAAAGCCAATGTTTACTTAATATCGCCTGGGATGGGAGGTGAGCTGGGGGCCTCTTGGAAGAAACTCATGGAAGGTCCGTTCTCCAGACACAAGCTTGATAGAAGGGAGCGGGTTATGAGCTCTGGGAAAAAATCTTCCACAGCTGAGAGAAGAGTAAATAACATGTCAGCCTGGATAATTCAGGCTGCCTGAGCTGACCTGAGTAGTAACAAGTGTACATATAGCTAGAGATGTGTATGACAATACCACGGTTTTTTTCTCTTTCAAACACTTTGTCATCTTATCCCATGAACCACTGTTGTTGCTGTTGTTGTGATCAAAAATCTCGACTGAGATGACATGCTCAAACTTGTCCATTTTTTTCTGATCTTTCAGCTGGAACTGTATAGAGTTTAGGAACTAGTAATGTAAACAGTTGCCTTGCACATATAGAGGCAAAGTCACAAAAAATCCTTCTCCAAAGAAACGGTAGAATAGTGTTTCACATTATTATAGGAATTTCAAATGTACTGCTGGCTTGTTATTTTTACTTTCTCCTCATTTTGAAGAAGTTGTTTGATACTGTTCTATTCTATATGTGTCAAAATATTTTTAATGTTTTTCCTTGATAACTGAGTATAGACACAGTAATGACTTGGAAGATAGTTCTCATCTCTCTCATCAATGATGGAAAAAATCACATCCTCAGAAATAACACTTGATCTTGCATATGTGGTGGGTAGAGTGACCTTTGCAGAAGAGAAAGTAGAAGCAGGAAAATGTTATGCCCACATTTTGGTATAACATTTTGAAAGTTTCAGGTGAGGAGACTTCTATATAGAAACTTGAATGGTGATTCTGGCTACTGATGTTACCTCTCTAATGGATCAGAGTTTGAGAAAAAAATAGCAGTATTTCCTAATAAAATGATAAACGTATACCATGAGGATGCAACAAAATCTCGAATGGTTAATGTGTTTCTCAACAGTCTCTCTTCCCGCAGCTACATTTATCACTCTTGAAAGCAAATGGAGTCTAGTAGGAGAGTGTTATTACAAACAACCCTAAGGCTTTGAGTGGGTTGCCTTTCTCAGAAGGAGGTGAGCTTGTTGCTTGGTCTCCCACCAGGTAATGATGGCCCTGTCAGCTATTGCAGAGTGAGAAGTGACAACCTCCAGAAGTTCTGGGAGTGGTGAGCCTCCTCTTTCTATGCATTCCTCAGAGACAGCAAGGCAGACACCACAGTATCATAATGGGCTTCACGTAAGATTTCATGTTCTCTCTGAAGAAAAGCGTTGCCTTTGCAGCACTAGGTGACCATCATCCTGTATCAGCTCTCAGCTCCATAGATTTGTGATGGCAAAATGGTTATTGGCTTGTGAACACAATTGCTCTTGACTTTGCTTTCTACAAATAACTCTGCAGGAAAACAAGTACAGTTGGAAAGCAAGTATTTGAGGTCTTTTCTCTGCCCCCTCACCCCCCTTTTGATTGTTTGTGCTGTTTTCACAGCTACTGAAAACTGAAATCAAACAGACTAATCAACCAGCCCTAAACTACCCCGATGGAGCTGTGATGGCCACCTCAGCAACCACATGGCTCAGCAGGTATGGGCTGAAACATCTTGATCTTTGAGCGTTTGCAAGCTGGAAAGTCTTCCAGCTTTAAGTGATTAAAATAGGAATAGAAAGGGGACATGATTCCTGTGGAAATTTCTTTGAGGCTAGAAATCAGGTATCACTTTTACTGAAGCGGGTCACTCTGGGAAAAGGCTCTGCATAAAGTTCCCCAGTACCTCCCTGCTCTATCCAGGGCAGGTCCCTCTGCTAAAATAAAACTCATTTCTTGATTTAGGTAGACGGTTGTGCAGTAGGAGATATGAAGGAATTCGCTATGTCCCTCCTTCAGTCCATTTTCTTTATTTCTGGGTGTAATCAGGCTACAGCTGCTACCCATATTAGCACTTTGTACTTTTATGTCCCCTCCTGACTGAAAGATTCAAATCCATTTTTGGGAAAAATCCCTCCAGAAAGGCAGCTTTTCCATTTCAGAGATGGAGAAACCAAGTCACACAGATAACAAAATTATTCACCTGCACATGTGAGTGTTGTAAGGGACAATAGAACCTAGGTCTCTTAATTTCTAGCTATACAGTCCAGCCAAGTTTTGAGGGAAGCTTTCATTTTTCCATGACCTGTAGGGATTGCTGCTTGCAGACAGGTTGTGGTAGAGGAGAAGTGCGGCTGAGAAGGGAGCATCAGTCCTATGTAAAACATGATATAGACACTGAACATCATCTAAAACAGCAGAGTAGGGGTAAAAAGTCTCTGTGAAAGTGGAGCAGTTAAGTGGAGGGACACTGGCAGGGCTGAGTGATGCTCCATGGTTAATTGCTGCTTACAAGGTCTGACCACTAAACTTCATGCTTCTTTGTGTCTGTGACAAAACAGGCAGATCAACACTAAGAAAGGCAAGATTACCTTAGCTAGAGGGAGCCCTACAAGTGGATCCTTCAGACGTGGAAAAGCTTTAATTTCAGATTGATTTTTCCTTGAGTCAAGCAGGGTTGCTCTTTCACGTGGCAGTTTTGTTCTGGAGGATGTTTGGTTGCTCAACCCTTCACCATCACTTTCTAATAAAAGCATTGATTTGTAGTTTTGGGTTGAAATGCCTAGGACAGCTGTCACTCTGTCCCCAAGTCATAAATCCTCATGGTTTTCCTCATCTGGCAGCCCTCTGTGATTAAAGCAAGAGCTCCTTGGAACGATGAATCACTGAGGCTCATAGGTATTCACTCACCGTCTTACTGCTGCAGCCCACTCTGTGTTGTCCAGTCTCTGTTTGCCTGACATAAACAATAGATAAGATGTCAAACATGCAGAATTGCTCTGAAAGGAAACAGCAATGATTTCTAGAGCTCTAGATTTCTTATTTCCTTTTAAGCTTGGAAATTAAATGTGGGGGTTCTCTAAAACTAACAGAAACACTGGAGTGGATGGCAGTTTCCTTTATTTGTGCATATAAAGCATGTTTCAGTGCAGCAGGGAGAGAGATGCTGTTGATACCTAATAACAAGCACACAAATTACTAGTGCCTTTTGTGTAAGTAATTTAGATACTCTTGGGGTTTTTTTCACAGCATTCTCTTCTATTTATCAATTTCTTCCCTGTATCTCCCAGTTTGCCTGCATCTTCATTCATCATTCATTTACAAAGCCATTCCAAGCATCAGAAACCAATTTCCTCCCTGACCCCAGTCCTGTAACAGAACAATACTACCCTGCATGCAAGTGATGTTATGAAGATGTGGGGTGTTTTGAACAGAGGAGTGTGTAACAGGAGGTGGATTAAGACTAAAAAGCCAAACTATGTTTCATGAACTGTCTCATCTTCAGCTCAGCATCCCTCCACAACATAATAATAGATGCTTTCCACTTTGTTCTCATGCATAGGTCTGTAAACTTCCACAAAATTACACATCAAGTTAATGGACACTGAATTTTGACTTGCATTTTAGTTCTCTTCTCACTCCTGAATCTTTGATTCCTTTTTCCAATCAGCTCAATTAGCCCAAGCCCACCCAACAAGTACCTGTCTAGCAGCTACTCATCCCGCATGTGCTGCTCTGCCTCTGAATCACTGCCTTGACTGAGCTCCAAGGGCTTTACTCTCCCTCCGGGCATACATGTACGAGCGTGCAAACGTACTGCAGGCAACACGGCTCATCCCTATCTGCTGATAGCAAATGTAAATCACCTGGGCTGTTACATAACCAACACCCTACATCTGTACAAATTTGTTGCTCTGTTCACTGGTGTGTCTGACCAGTGAATCTCCATGGTGGCAGGACCCGTGTGCCCTGCCGACAGAAGATTGCATCCTCCCAACATCTCCAGGAGGTAAGGACCTCACGTGGCTCTTGGTACCTTCTCAGAGGAGGGATCAGGTTGCTTGTCCAGGAAGGTATGGGGAACTATGAAGTAGGTTGGGTTTAGAGTTTTCCCAGGGTATGCAGCCTCACATTGCATGCTCCCACCTATCTCACCAATACCTGTATCCTCTATAGACCATACATGTGTAGGAGGGGAAGGTAAAGGAGTCTGAGATTGCATAGCTACAATGGTTTTTACACCCTGAACTGCTCTAAGTTTACTGGGAGAAGCACTGTCACTTCTTAGCAGCTGGCCCCTGGACAATGCATTATACGGGAGAGTGGTTAAGTAAGAATGTTTTTACCAATCTAGCCATAATTTATGTGTGGGAAATAATGAAATAATGATAATGGATTAAAATTATTTTTTTCAACTTCAGTTTTTGATGATGCTTTGCTTTTGATAACACTGAGGAAAAATACTGAGCATTTCAGATCTTGCTCTCAATCTCACTTATTCCTGTAAACCAAGAACTTTGCATGTGAAAGGGTCACATCTGTAGGAGAGAATGGCAGATACATGGAGTCTTCCTGACTGTTTCTTACCCTATCTCATACAAATAACGTGGTTTCACTGCAGCACCCATGCAGTGGTCCTTCAGAGTACCTCCAGGGAAAAGGCTTCAGATAGCTTATTTCAACCTACAGGGAATCAGGAGCTGAAGAGGACCATTTCTTGTGCCATTGCTCTCAGTCGTTCTCTAAAGTTTAATTTTTATTCTCTAAATTGCAATATTTCTATTCTGGTTTATAATCAGTCTTGTTCTGCATGTAAAAAAAACATACAAGTGCATGTAAATTTTACATTACTTATCTATGCATATGTGTACAAAAAGATTGGGAAGCAGTATGGTCAATATGATGCCCAACCTTTCACTCTAGGATATGACACTCCTTTGCCTAGCCACAGTCCTCAGCCTTTTCACTTGTCAGAAGCCTTCTGCCATTTCTACAGATGTTAGCCCATCCCCTCCTCTGCGTGGCGTCCTGGGCACTGATAGGGCGCAGCTGTGAGGGGGGATAATGCCCTGCCTGCATGCCCTCCCATAAGTGGGGAGCATCTCTGCTGAGCCCCATTACCATCCTCTCTGCTGCTGACCTCCAACAAACACCTCCTTCCGGACACAAACTTGCAGAGAGGGTGTCACCTGCACCTAATCCCTCCTGGGTCCACGTGCTCCAATCCTACCCTGTTTCCTCCAGAGAATCTGCTAGAGAGAGCCTGCATGCTGTCAACAGTGTCTCTGGCTGGTCGAGGAAGAGAGAATTTCCTACTTCCCTCCATAAAACACAGGACCGCCTTCCAGGGCTTAGTGTGCACTCTGACATCAGGAACAGTTATTTCAGGTGTTTCTTGCTTTTGATGGTGCCAGTGTAGCTGCAATGGAAAGAATAACTAAAGACATCAAATTTATAAGGTGGCACCTATAAGGGTGGGCAATGTTGACAACAGAGCACGTTGTACTTATTTATTTCACACGACTATGAGCACTGGCCTCTCCATACTGATGAGTTTGAGAGCCTGTGGGTTATTTATCAGCACTTTTTGCCTGTTTATGTTAGTAAATATAAATGACAGAGAATAAGCTCTACTAATCAGTTTTCAAAATGAAAAGTCTTTCTCATAATAAAGAATTAGGTGGGAAAAAGGTTATTAATTAGCTTCATTTAGTAATCAATATAGTCAAGCAATCATTGGAGTGATTTGAACAGTTTTTGTTTGGTTTTCTTCTTGACTTGTTTCTTTAGGAGGCCCAAGGCACATCAGACAGATGCAAGGTTGTAAGATGCTTTGTGCAAGGTGGATGAGCTCCACAAAGCCGTGGTGCTACATCAATTTAAGCAACTAAGAATCCAGGCTGCACTTTTCAAATTACATTCAAGGCTCTTTATGTTGTTAATTAACTATATATTTTTTTTAATCATTTCATCTTGCTATTGTTTTGGCTTGTGTTGCTCTACTCTCTAAGAACACTCTTTAGACCAACAACCAAAAAATATTTTTTTAAAAAGACTTGGTAGTACAGGAGGGTGTCATGTTTAGATACAGTGATTTATATGCTCCTGATTGAGTAATTCAGAGGTACTAGTATTCCATTACATCCTTCTAACCTACTTACTTGCAATTAATCATTTGTTTTTCACCTTATGGTTTATCTCCTAGATTTTAGTCATGATTACTTTCCTTCGAAGTATTGCCACATAATTTGGGTTTAGTGGGGATTACTCCTGAGCAAGGAATGTCAAAAGACTTGTGAGAAATACAAGAAAAAAGATAAATATGAGATTATGAGAGACAGCAACTTGACAAAAAAAAACTGTGTATTTAAGCCAACAATCAAACTCACTGAAAGCCAGAGAAACCTTAGGCCAAGTTTCATTTTGGTCTCACATAACTGCACAGACCTCAGATTATTAATAACGATAGACATCTTGAGTTATCCCAACAAATAATCTGGAATTATATTTATTGTAGTTATCTGAATCTGCCCACCTTCCTTTCCTGGTAGTATCTGGGTTGCCTTCTCCTCCTCATGGAAGGCAGGCTGCCCAGAAAATGATTCACCCATTAAAGATCAGAAAACATTGGCATGGATTATCTGCTCTTCAGGCCTGTGCTTTGACCCAAGTGCTGATTGATAAAAAGCTTGATTAAAGAGAGAAGGCTGGTGGCACAGCATGGGATGGCTGCTGTGGCACGGAGGGCCCCCAGCATTTCAGGGCTTCATAGGTGAGGCTTTCTGCCAGTACCTGTACAGGCATGTGTGCTTCCAACCACCCAGCACAGCAGTACCCGGCTCCATAGGCACTTGGGGAATGAGCCCTGTGCTCATCTTGCTGCTGGGCTCCTGTAGCTTTGAGGCCAGGTACGGCTCAGAAGGATACCCAGCCACGAATGGAAAGAAGGCACCAGGTGAGGAGCACAACCACTGTTAACTAACAAGCAGCAACCTCCTCTCTCCATGACCACGTGCTCCCAGACCGTCTGCCTAATACTGATGATCTGGACAAGGTGACCTATTTAGTGTATTAGGGAAAAGCTGTGGATATTGTTTACCAGGACCTTAGCAAAGCCTTTGACACTCGGAGAAACTGCCTGCTCATGGCCTGGATGAATATGCTCTTTGCTTGGTAAAAACTGACTGGACAGCTGAGCCCAAAAAGTGATGGTGAATGAAGTTAAATCCAGCTGGCAGCCGGTCACAAGTCATGTTCCCCAGGGCCAGTTCTGTTTAATGTCTTTACTGATGATCTGGACAAGGGGATCAAGGACACCCTCACTGAATTTGCAGGCAGCACCAAGCTGGGTGGGAGTGTTAATCTGCTGGAGGGTAGGAAGGCTCTGCAGAGGGATATGGACAGGCTGGATCAATGGGCTGAGGCCAGTTGTATGAGGGTCAACAAGGTGTAAGTGCTGGATCCTGCACTTGGGTCATGACAATCCCATGCAGTGCTGCAGGTTGGAGTCAGAGTGTCTGGAAAGCTGCCCAGTGGAAAAGGACCTGGGAGTGCTGGTCAACAGCAGCTGAACATGAGCCAGCTATGCCCACGTGGGCAAAAAGGCCAATGGCATCTTGGCCTGTATCAAAAATAGTGTGGCCAGCAGGACCAGGGCAGTGGTTGTCCCCCTGTACTTGGCTCTGGTGAGGCCACACATCAAATTATGTGTTCAGTTCTGGGCCCATCACAAGACACTGAGGTGCTAAAGCATGTCCAGAGAAGGTCACCAGAGCTGAGGAAGGGTCTGGAGCACACGTCCTATGAGAGGTGACTGAAGGAGCTTTGTGGGGCTCAGCCTGGAGAAGAGGAGGCTCAGGGTAGACTCTAAGCCTCTTTACAACTACCTGAAAGGAGGTTGTGGCAAGGTGGAAATCGACCTCTTCTTCTGGATAACAAACAATAGGACAAGAGGAAATGGGTTAGGGTTGTACCAGAGGAGGTTTAGATTGGATTTTAGGAAAAACTTTTTCATGGAAAGGGTTGTCATGGATTGGAACAGGCTGCCCAGTGAGGTGGTTGAGTTAGCAACCTTGGAGGTGTTTAAATGTAGATGGGGTACTTGGAGACAAGGTTCAGTGGTGGGCTTGGCAGTACTGGGTTAACAGTGACCCTAAAGGTCTTGCCCAACCCAAACAATTCTAGGATTCTATTCTATGATTTCACAGCTCTTCCATAAAGCTTCCAAATTTCCTATCCTAGGATGCAGGCCATGTAGTAAATGCACAAGAAACATGTTGTGACCCACAGGTGACCCTTAACATTTAGGGTAGACAATGTGAGTCTGAGAAGGCATAAGAGATGGAAAATCTGATTGCTGTTCCCTCACTGTTTGCCCAAGTTCTCTGCTTTTTCTTCTAATTTATGTACACTCCAAAAAACTAAAGTAATTTTACCCCCAAATTAATAATTACTCCTTGCCAGTGTTTTGCTGTTAAGCCATATGAATGATATGGCATATCTTTGCTATTATGATGCAGATATTTTTACATGGATCTTTTCCCAGTGTCCAAGTAATATACTCAGCAGGCACAGGAGAAGAGTCATTATATATTTCTTAGAAAAAAGTGTTGGGACTGCCAAATCTTGACCGGCATTATTATTGTGGGTAAACTGCTTAGGGACCAAGCTGCACTATCAGAGTCATTTACTGGCAGTTTAAATGCTCTCTGCCTTAGTTTGTTTTTTTGTAAAATGGACACAAAAATGTCCCTCAAAGCTGTAAAGACTTATTTGGGTTTCTGAGAGATTTGCGATCTGTGCCTGAAACAAAATAATCAAATGTGATGCTGCTACTGATGAGGGATATATGCTGTACAGATTCAGGAATAAGTTATAGGCACAGTTTTGTAGAGTTATGTTTAGGGGCGTTATTACCCACCAGTTATCAGACTGGTAAACTAAAATAGGACATCATCTAATTCATACCAGGAGAGACAGGCTCACAAAATCAAGCACACTTAGTCTGTGTTTCTCCCATAACTCTGTAGTTATACCACTTTCATTGAAAAAAAATTTTAATTTGTAGTTGTGCCTCAAAGTATTTATCCTTAACTATAGAAGCTCTACTCTTCTGTGGTTTATCTTTGTTTCTTTGAGAAAGCTGGTATATGGTAGTTTGTGACATTTTCATTGTGAAAGATGCTTAACATTAACCAGTTATTTAGAACCAAAAGCCTTTGCCCTAAGACACATATGGTTGCACTTAAGCTGAAATCACCACTTTACGTTAGAAAATATTAGTTTCATCATAAAAGGTAAATGTTCCCAGAAGTGTATTAAAATGCACACAGATACAAAAGAGAAATATTGGAATTCAATCTTGGGTCCTAATTTAAAAATATTTAAATATGCTATAAATTGCACAGATCCAGCATGGTTCACTGAAGGATCTTTCAGGTTATTAAAATATTTTCAGTTCAATAAGAGACACTAAAAGTAATCATGCAATTTGTGTGCTGTTCAGTGTTAGGAACACTCCTATATAAATTTATTCAATAAAGCTCCCCAAGTCACAAACAAAAGTTACTTCGGCTCCTATGAGTAGTTAGAACAGGAGAGCACACCAGAAAAGAAAGTGGAAGAGAAAATGTATAGGTTACATCAAGTTCAATTCCAGCGGAGGTGTGAAAGGTAAAAAGGCCTTTGTTGGCTGAAGTGGATTAATTCATAATGACATCTGTGCATCCAAAGTTTCCATATGTGCATTGCAGTTAAGAAAGGTACCGACTCATAGAGCCCATGCAGAACACCTTTAAGGTAAATGGGGATCTTTAAGGGCAGCATTACAAGGAGCACTAAATGAAAATAATGGCCCCTTTTTGCCATTCTAGCTTCAGGTCTTGGGAAAAAAAAGTAAGTTTTTTTATCTCTGCTGGAACAGAAAACTTGATAATTGCTACGCAGTGGAGGTTTTGCTGATGGCCCACCTTTTTGACAGGTTATCAGGTAGAGCAAAGGAAAGGATGCTGCAGCAGTATGTGGGCTGCAAATGGAAAAGACGTGTCTTCAAACCCGTGATGCAAATACGAAGTAGGAGTAGCAATAATATTTCTACCAACAACCTCTAACACTGCTGCATTTGATGAGTTTACCACAAAATCCTACACAAACCTCCACAAAATTTTCATCTAGCCTTGCCCCTATATTTGCAAAGCTTGGTTTTGGAAATGGATCTTAACTCTACAGCTTCAGATTGAATAAGGACAATAGATCTAATTCATCTCAATAAACAATGCATCTAAAGAGATCTGTTAGGTTAAGACTGTAATTGCTCTCTCTAACAGTAATGAACGACCCTATCAAAAAGTTAAGACAGAGTAATAGCACTACCTGAGACAGAAAGCATCATGCAAATTGTCATAAGACATAGTTAAAACTTCACGTGCACCTTAGCTCAAAAACACGTATACAAGGCCACAAAATAATACTTTTTTTCTATGACAATTTATTTGTGACCTGACTGAAAGGTGTACCAGGACCTTGTGTTTTGGCATCAGAAGTCTTACCCTAAGTACCCCGGTTTTCTTCAGCGGCATATTTATAAAGCTCTCAACCTTGTTTGCCAAACTGGGATAGTGAGACCATAGTGTCTAGCAGGTTGTTTGTCCCCCAGGGTTTCATATGCATTTTGCAGCAAATGTTTTCAAAGTATCTTGTTTTAAAGGATCCTTGCAGGAATTCTTACATAGGAGCAGCTTTATTTATTAAGGTCAACATTAGCACTATTTCCTGGTTGTGAATACTGTCTCAGGGGAGAATTTGCCATTTTAGTCTGAAAATGACAGGATAAAAATAGACAGGACAACTTCATACATAACTGGTATGGAGGTGTTTTTAGCTAACTTGTTGCAAGAGCCTGGATGGAGGTTATTATTTTACTAAATGCCCCCAGTTCAGTAGTAGCCTTGTAAGAGTTTCTCTGTATTTCTACTTTCCTTCAGCATTTTTACCCTATATCACTATTTCCCTGTTCCTTTCTTCTTCTGTGGTCATCTCACCTTCCTCCTCTTTTACACAGGGACCTTGAAGAGAATTCAGTTATATTTGAAAGAGGTCATCATGTGAATGCAGAGACAAAGTCAAGGGTCACTCTTACTCGGAGCTTGCCAGCATCTCTTAATAATCCTTATATGTTATGTATCCGGTTCCTCTTGCTCTCTGCTAACTCAGTGTATAATTTCTCCAACAGATATTTTGTTCTTAACAATAACATATTTCTATCATGCTCCACAAGGTTCAAACATTAAGCTGTTACTGCAAGCTCCCATGGAAGCTGATAGGGTATTTGACTGTTGAGAAGTAGATTAATTTGGTTTGGAAGGTAGTTTCCTTATAAACATTAACTTTAGAAAGGAATTAAAGTATGTGTTTACTTTTCACCTGTAAGTACAATTAAGGCTAATTCCCTATAGTTTTATAAGGGTATTTCTGTCCTGGAAGTGCTGGTTTTCTTTACTAACTCAGGTCTGCACGTAACAGCATTTAAAAATATGATGAGGCGGTGGTGTAGCTTATTTTGTTCGTGGTCACATTGTATGTTTTCTCTTTTTAAAGAAGATTGAAGAAAGAATCTCTTTTAAAGGCTGACATGCCTGGAGATATTTTCTTGTGGTTACATGAAGCAAGGTGTAGACTTTAATGCCAAAAGAAAGGGTCTCCCACCTTGTCAATGAATCCTATAATCAGGTTGCAATAGTAACAGATTACAGCTGTCATGTTTCTTTTTCTCCAGGCTCTGATTTCTCTCTCTATCTCTGGTTTTCTTCTAGTAAGAGATACCTGGTGTCTCATTTTGCTCAGGTCAGACAGGAGAACTTACATGGGCCAATAGTTTCCATTACATTTATCTAATCTCCTGTCTTTTCCAGCTAACCTAAATGAGTGCATGCAAGCACTGAACTACATTTGCATTTGTGGTAGTATATGAAAAACAAAGCCTTAATTCTAGAAGTTTTCCTAAAACACACCTTTTCCATAAATGACAGGAACAGTTTAAGCAAAAGTTTTTTACAATAGTGCTTTTTTACCATAGTTTATGGCAAATAAATAATTAATGCAAAACTCTCAGACCTGTTCTTGAAGCCTTGCTATAGTCCCACTCCACTGTGAGAGGGATGTGGAGGTACCTATAGACAGCTGAAAGTGCAGAATAGAGGATTTTCCCCAGGATCAGCAAATTGGTGGCTGACCCAATGCTGACAGACGCCCTATTAGCCCTGATGCATGTCCTCCCACTGTAACCTGTGCTTTTGCCTCTACAGATTAGGAATGCTGGCCAAGGCATCTCTCTCAAGTTATTTGCTTCGGACAATTTGGATGATGGAAACATTGATTTATCCTGACTTGTAGCAGGGCTGGGTTTCCTTAAACATACCGAGCTTGACATGCCCTTGGGTCTCTCTCCTGGTTTTACTCAATGTGAATATGAGCTTGGCACAATCTGTGATCTTAAAAGAAGTCAATGTGCAAAATACCTCCCGTTGACAGCGACATTGAACCCCTTCTCTTGTGGCTGAGGTGGGTTGGAGCCTAAGTTCTATGCTGGCTGTGGGGCCATCACTCTCCTGCGGGAGTCTCACCCTCTCTTCCCTGCAAGCACACGCTTGGAGATGAGCCTGTGGCAAGCCGTTCTCTGAGGTACAACCACAAGCACATGTGCTGCTGCTTGTCTACTCCAGAGGATTTCCTGGTACTTTCAGGAGACTGAAAGCAAGCTGAAATGTTCCAGCACTTTAAAGGAGGACAAGGCATTGGTGGGAGGCTTGTTTAGTATCTGAGTGGGATCATGACTACGATGTTCATCTGCATGTTACCAGCATGGAATATACGCAGTTTGAAGACAAGTAGACTCAGAAAGAAAGGAAAACTTCCAGGGAGGGAGGAGGCAGAGTGAAAGACTGCTAACACTTGCAGCACGAAGATCAGGGGAAAGATGGAAATATCAGAGCAAGATAATCTGCAGGAGGAGGAAATCAAGCACAGAAAATCAACACTTGATGGGAGGCTACCCTAAATATGTGCTGGGAGGCTGGTATTTACCCTCCAGGCAGTAGCAGGGCAGGTGCCAAATCCGCCTGTTAAAGAAGCAGGAGGTTACCAGCAAAACTAGCACACCATAACCCTGGGGGACCTTTCTTGCAAACACACCATTAGATTGCTGGCATGGAGAGAAGTTGGCAGCCCCATTTCACACTAGCGATGATGTCACGTAGCTCTTATTTCAGAAGTATCTCTGTAAAGTTGACAGCTACTGCTATCATCCGATTCTGTTTGGATTGCTAGTGTTGGTGTCTGAGGCGAGTTTTCAGTGGTCTCTGAAGTAGCAGCTGTACATAATGAATGGAACGTGTTTAGCAGTTATCCACATATTTTGGTAGACTTTCAACTATATGAAAAAGCCAACCAGTAACAACTCATAGTTTTCTAAGGTATTTTAAGGCAGGGAAAGAACATTTGCGGCTTGCTTAGGATTTTGGGGTGTTTCACAGGTTGATTTAAGGCACTGTGAGTTTCTAGCAATGCTCCTGCCATATTCTTCACAGTGTTTTGTCTAAGAGAGGGAAAATGTATGGCTGATTCCTGCTTAATTAGGCCTCATCTGCTAAACAGTTATGTCACTATTTACATATGAGTAGTCCCCACTGAAGTCAAGTCCTGCAGCTGTATACTTCATCTGGTAACAATGTGATTCCAAGATAAACAGACTTGGAACAAGAGATGTACATTGCCTTATATGTATGAACTACCTGCATACAGCAAATGCTGTGCCATGTCATTCTGGCAAATGCCAACAGCTATCCTATTTCAACACCCTGTAAACCTGATTATTAGTTTTAAATAATGGGCTAAACTCTACTCACTAGTCCCAGCTTTTACTGAAGTGTATGACTTGTCAGGTTAGTAACTTTGAGTCACTTGTGCCCCTCTATGGTAGTAAGAAAAAGTAACCCTCCACACCAACTCGCATCAAGTGATTCTGCGTGGCTGGGTCTCCCATGGCCTGGGGATAAGCTCTTAGAGAGATAGAAAACATAGCTGGAAACAAGATATAGGGAAAGGAAATGTCTAGAAACTCAACAGGCATTTAGGTTTAATTCTAGTCCATCCCCTTTCTTATGCCTTTCTTGCAGGAATCCCTGACAGGGGTGTGGCTCTCCGCTACCGTTTTTGTGCATTGGCTGGTGTCTGAACTTCAGCTCTGGTCCATCAGAATGACTTGGGCTGTTCTCTCACCTGTGAATGTCACTACAAAGAAAGAAAGAACTGTGATCGTTTTATACTACCTCCTCCTACTTGTTTTCTGCCAGATAATTCCCATTCTCCATAGCATCCCCCTATTACCCTACCAATGACCTTTTGTTTTTCCATACACTTTTGTACCATTCCCTTGATTACTGTTCCTGTTTATTCCATTAATTATACTGAAGTGATCTAAAGCAAACTATCCCTTCAGCAAACATGTGCTTAATGTGGTCTATTGAGAATGAGATGTGTTATCAATTGTCACCTATCCCCAGTGAGGTGGGTGGAGTCCTGTACTTAAGCAGAAATACTGACCAGGAGCTCTTCTAGTTAACTCTCTAAAGAAGTAGAAGTATCTTTGCTTGTGGTTCTGTCAGCATGACCCTGCCTTATTACTGCTGGCAAACCTCATCAGTTTCCTCTGGAAAATGCATCTGGACAGGGCTGAAATGACACTATGCTGCTTCCTGCTGTGGATCTCCTGGGAAGCTTTCTTGGAAGGATTTTTTGTTGTAAATTTAATATTATTACATCAATATAAGTACTATGACCCACCACAGGTTTCTCCTGGGCATCTCTAACAATGGAAACCTTCATCAGAAAATGAAGATATCTAGAAGTTAATGAAATGAGAAGTAGGGGAGGAACGGTGCTGCAAAGTACTTTCTTACAAGTGCTACAGAGGAAATTATTTTCTCAATGAAGGACTATGTTTCTTGAGCTATAAAATAAGTATGTAGAAATATGTTTTAAATGATATTGCATCTTCGTGAAGTTCTCACTATTAAAAAAAAAAACCACTGAGGACTCCACAGGGTCAGAAACATTGAAGACTTAGATATGTGTTTATGTAGTCAAAACACAAATTGTGAAACTTACTGTCCAAAGTAGATATCACCAAATTATTTTATTCCCCTGAGGAAGAGGCAGGAGCAAATTACTTAGAAGAATGGGAGAAAGCAGAACTCACTGCAAGTCTACTTGTTGAAACACTTAGGGTTTTTTTTTTAAATTTAATGCCACTTAAACCTGGTATACCTGGCCAGTATTAACACTATGAGTACTTCCAACTGTTGGAAGAAAACCAGCTTCCTAACTGAAGATCAGTACTTCAGGATGTATCTCGGGTGACACCCTAGCAGTGAGAGGGTGATCTGACGGGTGCAGTGTTACATCAGCAACAGGCTTTCTGACATGCTCTGCCTGTACATGGCATACAGGCAGTATGTGATGCAGGTGAAGGGATTCGGTGGTTCTCCTCGGGGCAGCTTTGCTGGATACCACTTGACTCTGCTTCTAACACCTTGTCCCCAGGACAGCCAAGGCAGGAAAGTACCAGCTGCACCAGTCTTAGGGCAGCATCTGCTGGTTATTGCATGGATCAACATAGATGGTTGTCATGGAAGAGGCTGCTTGCTTTGGCTCCCAGGCAGAGGTACCTGGGACTCGGGGGGCGGGAGAAACGGGCACTTTGCAGAGAAATGACCCGTAAATGCAATTCCAACAGTCAATCAGGAGAGAATGGGAGTGGACAAGGAGCTTCTCGGTCTTGGTCTCTTTTTTCTTATGAAAGGCAGCACCCACAAACTTTGGAAAGTCCAGGTTCAGTTGACTGCAATTCGCCTTCAAAGGCAAAGAAACCCGCCCCACCATCTTCCACACCCCTTCCCGCACCCCCTCCCCGCAGGGTTCTCTGAGCCGGGGAGGCGGGGCAGTCACTGAGGATAAAGCCGAGATACGAAGACAAAATGGGGACGAGGACTCTGTGAGCCTTGGCAGGGGTGATACTGGGGCTCGGCCACCTATCTCGGGGAAAGAGACCGTAGTTGCGCCCAGGTGTGCGGGTGTTCTCGCAACGCAAGCAGACCGGAATGGACTTAGCGATAGAAACCACGGGCGGAGTCGGGGCGCTGCTGGGGCCCCGAGAGGAGGGGAGAAGGGGAGAATGGGAAAGCAAATGCAGATCCCGGGGATACGCTCCACTCCCCTCTGTCTTGTCGGCGGCAGGGGCTCAGTGCAGGGTCGGCGGAACAGCCCGCCTCCGGGATGCGCCTCCCGGTAAGGGTGGAGGGAGGAGGGGGAGGAAAAGTGTGCGGGGAAGTTGCAGCTCGGGAAAGGCAGGGGTTTCGGAAAGGAGCTCATCTTGGCAGCTGTGCCATGCTCCGCTTGTGGCAGGACCTAGTATGCAACAAGTCCCTGGAGCACTTCCCGTGAAAGCGCAGTGAACGTGACATTAAAACAAACAAACAAACAAACAACCCCCCAGATGTTTACTTACCTGTCCCGAACGTAAATCTCCAGAGCCGGCTCGTCTTGCACGGCCCCAGGTGCGAGCCGGGAGGTGGAAGGAGGGCGGTGAGAGTCAAGGCTCACTGCACAGTGCGCCCGGCCGGCCAGGACTTTCCTCGGGAACTTACTGTCCCGCTCCGGTTTCCTGGGAGGCGGCTGCGATCACGTTTTATACTGTGTTGGTTGGTAACCCCTCTCATTCATTAAGATCACGTAAGAACTCAGAGGGAAACGTGACTCTGAGCTAACGCGTTTGCGTAAATCTATAGGTTTTTAAAACTCCCTGCCAGTTGCTTTCTGTCTTCTGTAGGCACCAAGGTGGTGGAGAGTTTAAGCTTGCGGATATTGCAAAGGGTTATTAGATTCATAAGTCACACCAAGTGGTGGGCGATCCACTGAGCAAAGCAGAAGTTCTCACATGATGACTTCAAACAAGACACATTACCTTCCAGCATCTGTTGGAGAGACTGGATTTTAAACCACTTCTGTCTCCAGGACAGCAAAGAAACAATGGTGAGTACCTACAAAAAAAGCTTATTTTTAATACCTGGAGAGGAAAACAAAACAACTACAACAAAAAGCTTGAGATATTGCTTAACGACAGTATCTAATATCACGGACTCGGCTTTCTAGTACTTAATACGCCAAAGAGCGTAACCCGCGGAGGCCGGGAGAATTGTGTTTTAGACAGTGTAACTTTAATTGCGGCGCTCTTTGATTTAGGGCTGCGATGGAAACAGCGCTTCTGAGAGAAACTTGGAGCTGTCGCGGCCGGGCTGTCGCCGGGCGCTCGCCTCTCCTCCCCGGCTCGCTCCTGCCCTCTCCCTCGGCGGGCACAGGAGGCGCCTGACGCCTGCCGTCGGGGGGGCTGGAGGCGGGGGGCACCTCCGCGCCCCGCCGCGGAGCGAGGGTCGGGGCTGCCCCGGAGGAGGGGGGGACG
>VZTG01010147.1:255867-273122 GCA_013397845.1 Melanocharis versteri
CCCTCCCCTCCCCGCCCGCCGCCCTCTCGCCCCGCTGGAGCTGGGCTAAGTTGAATTCCTAGCGGTGCGGACTGGAATAGGAACTAGAGAGGAGGGATAAAAAAAAAGAGTCTTGCAAGCTCCGGGGGTTGGTTTGACGGTGTCAACTTTGGGAAATGCCAGTATTTATCTCCGCGATCTAGCCACTGCTCGTGGTGTTAGCTGTAACCAAGGTAAGCGGAGGGGGGACTCCCCCGGCGGCCCCTCCGGCTCCTGCCTCTCCCTCTCTGTGGTGCGGGGATGGGTGCCTGCTCTTTGCCTAGTTTTGTTACCTTGCTGGCTGCTTGATGTGTGTGAGGGCTAGAGAAAGAAGGAAGGAAAAGCTGGATGAGATTTAACTACGAGTTAAGTTAAGTTGTGCCTGATTTAACCTGGGAATCTCGTTTATGTGTGTGTGCATGCTTTGGGCAGAGATGCAACTGCTCTTTACCTAGAGAAGCAGATGCGACGGATTTTTTTTTTTTCCTGGCTAAGGATGCAAGTTGATTTTGCATAGCTAAAGAGATGCAGCTGAGCCCTAGCTGGCACTGTGCAGGACTGATCTTTCACAGATAAAGGGACGCAGCTGATCTTTACCTACACGGAGATTAGCTGACCCCTCTGTGTACGCAACCTACGGCTCAAAGGGAGAGCCGTGCATGTATTGCTGATGATCCAATATCCGCATCTACTTTGCTATAATTAATGGTGTGTGTGCGTGTGCGTGTGCGTGTGTGTGTGTGTGTGTTTGGCAAGCCTGAAACCCAAACGCAGCCCCCCCAACTGGAGATCATTCGGATAAGCTTTCTGCTCATCTCCCTCCCTATCTCTAGTGCCTCCCCCCTCCCCTCCCCGCGCTTCCGATTCTTCCTACGTAGAAATGTAGCTAATAATATTTAGTCTCCGGGCTAAAAATAAGCTCTGGAAAGTCAGCAGTTTGGCGGAGCAGCGGCGGTAGCAGCAGCGCTCGCAGGTAGAGAGGCTCTGGGGGTCTCCGGCTCTGCACGGAGGCTGTGCATCACCCCCCTCCCCCGCTCCCCGCGCTGCTGGGGGGAGTGCGTTCCTGCGAAGGAGAGTCCCCACGGAGCTGCGCCGTCCCCGCCGCCCCGTTCCAGACAGACTGCGCTCATCCGCCCGGGGAATCCCGGCCACGGGGAGCCACCCCTCCTCCGNCCCCCGTGTTCCCTCCGCCCCTCCCCACCGCGGTTGCTACGGCGACCGCCTCCCCCCCAGGAGGCACCGTCCTGCGGAAATGGGGGCGCGGTGCCGCGGGGATGGGGGCGCCGGGGATGCCGCCCCTCTGCCGCCCTCTCCGGCCCGCTCCCCGGGGAGCAGCTCCTCGTCGGCAGCCCCCGGATGGCACCGCTTGCAGCACCGGAGCCGGACCGGACACCGGCGCCGCGCGCGCAGCCAAAATGGAGGTGGTGCAGGACGGCCCCGGAGGGGCGCCGGCGCGGGGCTCGCACGAAAGTCGGTCATCTGTCGGTTCTGCTGCGGTCGTGTCTGTTTGGGCTCGCTGGCTTTGGGGTTTTTATCTTTAAAGGAAAGCAGCCGCTCTCCTCTCCGGGAGATGCCCTACCGGCGGCCTTGGCTTAGCGCCGTCCTCTTTTACCCCCAAGCCCCAAGGCCGGCCGGGGAAGGGAGAGGGCAGTATCCCTCCGTGGATTTTTCCCTTTCCACTTGGAGAACTTGCGTTTGCTGGGGATACCTGTCAGGGTGCCATATGAGGCAGTTCTTAGCAGCTGTGAGGAGAGGAGAGGAGAGAGGAGCCCGAGAAGAGCCAGGTCTCAGCAGCATCCATCGTCAGCAGGCTGGGTGAAACTCAAACGCTCATGATTTGCATGATTGGTTTCATTAAATTCATAATGAAACGTCCTCTGACCTTTTTTCACTTAGGAAAAAGTAATGTGGTAGTGCTAATACTTCAATACATCCACTGTGAACTAGAGGTTGATGAGCCCTACTAAAAATCTATCCACTTCCCAAAATAAATTTTTCTGTTATCTAGGAGGTTGTCAAGGAGCTTCTAGTTATATGAATTTTCCACTCCCTGCATAATTTTGTATGTCTTCCTGTATTTTAAGTTTGCACCCATTACTTTCTTACCAGCTCTTAAGAAACTCCAACATTTCCCTTTCTGCCTCTGTTGCCATGTTTCTGTTGAATTCTAATCATTCTCTGCAGAGACACACGGGATGGACGGCTGCTAACAAATGACACGGGCCATATTTGGTCCCATTATGATGACTCATACCTTAATCTGCAAGTAGCTTTATTGATTTTAGTATCTACTGTTTCTCCACGAGCTGTCACTGCTTTGGTGGTGGTTCATCACCACCTTTCATCTCTTACAGTTATGATACTTTAAAATGGCCGATCTTCTACGAAAATGTCTTCATCCTCCAAAGTTTTGATGTGGCAGTCTTCTTGCCTCCTTTTTTTTAAGTTTTATTTTACCTGGTACTACGAGTGTTGTCTTCAGTGGTTTGGTGTCTGTCAGGTGTCTGTGTCCAGACCAGAGATGGTTTTTATAATGTGGTATTTGACACAGGCATTATCTCTGTGCAAGTTTGCCATTCTCAGCAGCTCACCATTTGGATAACCTTTCGATTTTCAGTATTGCTCAACAATTTCCTATTTCAAATGGTCTGATATTTCTCACTATTTATTTTTAGTGGCCAGCATTCACAGGCATGTATGCTGGTGGATTAATGTCGAGCATTTCATTAATCTGAGGTGGCTGGATGCATACATTTGGCTTTGTACAGCAAGTCCTTTTTTTTTTTTTCTTTATCACATTAATGCTGTTGAGCTCTTAGAAATGCACTAAGAAAATGCAGACTGCCTGCCATTCAGTAACCGTAAGTTGCTTCCTAAATACAGTGGCATATGGTTGCCCTGCCATGAGAAATTCTGGAAAGGTGGATAAATCCCAAGGGACAGATTTTCCTTGGAGCTGTTAAGTCTTACCATGAATCATTGTAGTAAATCACCACTAAGCACTTGAAGATGTAGCTGCTAGAATTTTTTTAATCAGATACGCAAACAAAGAGAGCATCCATAAGATTTCAGGAGAACTAGTTCATTCCTCTGGCAAAAAATAGTAACGTCAAGTGCAGTAAACAGCATCTGCAAGAAACAGTACCTATCAAAGTTGTTGAAAATCAGTAGATTCCCTAGACCTTGGGAATGAGACAGGTAGTGGAAGGTAAAATACATGTGAATAGACACTTTCACGGCTCCCTCCCCTTTGAGCTAACATTAGATTGTGGCTAAGAAACTAGGGCTAGCAAAAACAGGCTTGTGAAAGTGGTCCTTAAAACGGATTTGATGGCTTTTGAGGCATGAAGAACTAGAAAGAAAGAATGGAGAAATGCAGGACTGGTTTTGTAATGCTCATTTTCATTTGTGGTCAGCAAGTCCAGCTAATAATAAGGACTACAGAATATGGGCAGGAATGCCTGGAAGTAAGATTTTGAAGTGTGAGTTCACCTTTCTGCATCTCTCCCACCACATTGTTAGGAATAGTAAAGTGCCCTGGCAGGGAAATGTCAGGGGACATCCTGCAGCCCCCAGGGCACGTGGTGGGCGGGTTCACTTGTAAGCTGCTCGCCACCTTTGGTGAATTCCTACACCCACATGCCAGCAAGGTGTAGGGTAGGGCACTGACTTCTCCCATGAACTGAAAATATCTCTGAGACATACTTTTGCAAAATTACAGCCAGGAAAACATACCAACTGACATGGAGTTCATATAACAACTGCCCACCCATTTCATTATTTCACAAATGTGTGATTCTTGCTTGTGAGCTGTCACCATTAACATTTCCATCTGTCTCAATATTGCTTCTATTCTTAGTTGCTTTGTGATAGATGTAGGTGTATGAAAAAGATTTTTTCCCCCCTCCTTGTGTCGTGAAACAAAATAAATGAAAGCCACATATATGTATCCACACATTTCATGCAGGCAGCCAGAAATACAGGCACTTTCATGGCAATCCCATTACTATATGTAGAGGTGAAGTAAGAAGCACATGCCTGTGGCCTCTTGGTGCTGCTGGAACAAGTACATAATGGGGAAAAACATAAATAAGTCAAAATCTAACTGCAAAAGGACAATATTGCTTTGATCTCCTTTTGAATATGCAGTTGGAGAGACCTATTTTCCTAACCATCTAAGTATGGGAATAATTTTACTTATCATGTAATCCTAATTGGTCTTTTCCTGAGGCAATCTCAAAGGGAAAATAGCTATGACATGCTTTGGTGTTCAAAGGATCAGGTCCTCAGCTGTGTAGATATTTCTAAACTTAGACCTTTCAAGCTACTCATTGCTTGGACAAACAGAAAACTCTGCAATATAGGCAAAACCTGCTTTTCTCAGTACCTCTATGCCAAAAGTGGAATCAACAGGATGCCTGTGGAAATGAACAGACATTTCACAGGAGTCTCCAGCAAAAGCACATCTGGTTCCAGTCATATTATTCCTGTTGTCATTTGAACTTCATGGCAGAGTGCAAATTCATAGTCCCTGATGGAAAAAGTCTTTTGAAATTGCTAATGGATGTGACGCATTTTCACCCCTGGCACAGCTCAGTGCTTCCCAAGGAGGCAGGGATTAGCCATGTCTGGTCCGTGGAATAAACTGGTCAGTGGGGGCTTGGCCCCTTCCCTTCCATTGCTAGTGGAGAGCCTTGGGGCCAGGACATTGCTACAGAGCCAATTCTGCTGTCAGTAAGTGGTTTCCCCACAGTCACAGGCTGTTGTATTGTCTCTTGTGGGGAGCACTTATAAGTGGAACTGTAATGGACCAAGGTCTTGCCATAAGTGGCCAAGCGTATACTTTCTCTTCCCCTTGCCTTTTCACGGTTTGGTCTGTCTTTTTTTTTTTTTTTCCTTCCCGAAATAGCACACAAACCCCCAAGTTAACAAGCATAAACCATACACTCTGGCCTCCAATTTATTTTGACATTTGGCAAGAATGATTATGCAACGTGTTCATTAAGTCATAACATTTTCGCTACTTTCCCATTCCAGATCCTTATTGACTATAGCACATGTGAAAATAATGAAGTTATTTATTCTCCAAATGGACAGTAGACCCCAAAGCTCCCGAGAAATTGCATTGTTTATGGATGCAATCTATGCAGAGACTTTTAAGGCCCTAGGTCTTACCTGACTGTAAAATAAATGGTTGATTTCTGAAAGGGGTGAGGAGGGGTTTATCATCCACTAAAATGTTAATAGGATTGTTCAGTTAAGGAGGTCTCGTCCAACCGGTTGTTTCTTTTTTCTTAAACAGAGCCTTTGTGGGATTTGGGAATAATGCAGTAAAAAGTTATGGTAGTAGATAATTAGATGGACCAGCTAAAAGCAATATGAAAGGGGGCTGGTAGCACAAGGATTACAGAAGGTGTGTGGGCATTTTGACATCCAGAAAACATTATAGATCTGGTCTCAGCTACCTCAGTCTCATGATGATAATTAAGAAATGTGGGTGTAGAAAAGCTCTTCGCATGGTTCGGTTGGATTATTGCTGCAGTTCAAAACACAATTGACAGAGACACCCACATTGGACATGATTGCCCTTTGATGAGGCAGATACTGACTTTTTAAAGCTGACACAGTTAAAATTATGTCCAAAGTTAATGGGGCCACAAGCTTCTCACTAGACTCCATTATTATAACAAATGGTAAAATACAAATTGAAGCAGTTAAAAGAAAAAAGGGTGAGGCCTGCTGAGGCGGAAGGGACCCTGGCAGTGGGAAGGCTTCAGGATTAACGTTTCTCTCACCTGTTTGGCGAGAGTAGAAGCACACAGGCAGTGTCTGGGGGTTCACTTTCTCTGTGTGTGTGTGTTCTTTAAAGGCAGATGGGAGGGAAGACCAGCAAGGCTGGTTCCGTTGATAACCCACAGTAAAGCCTAGTTCCTATGCCGTTTGTGTGTTGCGTGGCAGATCGTTCCAGCTCTTTTACCTCCATTTGTTCATCAACAATACAGAGATGCTACCAATCTCCCCTCTGAGCACTGAATAAGGTGAAATATACTATAAATTAAAAAAAGAGTGAGACCCAACCACAAAGTTCATGATTCTTTATCTGAGGGATATGTTTTTAAGAAACATTTGAGAATGGAAAGAGAATGTTGGAGGCTGTTTCGGTGGTTACTGCTCAAGTCTAAGACAAGACATAACAGTATAGCTTAACATACTAACTCTTGCAGTGTACTGTTCTAATATTAGAGACACTAAACCTGTACAGCTATGGAAATCTCAAAATATTGACTTCAGTCCTGATCCTGCATTCAGGTTTCTTTATTCTTTTACGTTTCACCCCTTGAAACAGCAGCAATAGAAGGAGGTTGCATGGTGGCCCACAACTAGTTCTGTATCTGTCACTTAACTCCCATTCAGATTTTCTCTCAGGAATCAGAAAAGGCCATACATTGTCAAGGCAGACACAGTTGGGAAAATATTTGACATTTCAAAATTAAATTTTTTCCAGTATTTTCAACACAAACTCAGTTCTATATTGTTTAACAGAGGCTTTCAATACTTCCCTCTAAAGCTATCATCAATAGTCTGGCAATGACATTTGATAAAATATTCAGATTCAAACCCAAATGATATCATGAAATGACAAGGGATTTAATGGGTTTTAGGGAAATGGGTGGTTACCAAAGGAAAGAAGAAAAAAAAAAAAGGGCAGCTGATTTCTAACAGCGAATACCTTTTGAAACCCAACCAACTCTACTGAGAATGGGATGAAGCAAGAGACTTGAGCAGAGGTCAAAAGACTGGAGCTGCTCATATGTTGGTTTGCTCTGTCAAATACACGTTCACTCACACCTGCCAAAAGTCTATACAACCGTCTGAGAGAATATTTGGCTGAATTTTGTAAACAGATAGTAGATAAAATAGTATTGACCAGGAAAACAAAAGTACTTAACAGTTTTCAAATGAGGCTAAATTCTAGGTTTGAATTTTTCCAGTGGATGATGATACATCTCAAATGTCTTTTGCTGCTGTACCCTTGTACTGTACTTGTACTGTACCCTTGCTGTAGCCTGAAGTGTGATACCCTTTATTCTATTGCCAAAAAGTTATTGCGTCAGAGAGAAAAAAACACTACTGCATCTGTTGGTCATAGAATCGTCCACAGAAGGAATAAATCTTACAGTATATTCCATATGAATCTCTTTTTGTGTCCCAAATTTGGTTTATTGACTAAGATATTTTAAGTCCTTGCACCACACTCATCATTCATCATGATTTTTGAACACCTTTGTAAGTGACATGACTAACCTCTGTCACATGTTCTGTTCTCATCCTCTTGTGAGGGAACAAGTATTTAATTCCACGATTTTTCCCTAGTTTTGGTTTTTGGGGGGTTTAATTGTTGCGTATGTCTTTCGCAAAGGTCTTGGTGGTGGCAAGAGGTAAAAGTTTAATCATAGATTCACCTCTTTTCTTTCTTTGTGGCATTTGCTCTTACATCAGCAGTCAGTCACTCTATCCACCACTTATTCCCCAGGCAGATCTGATTCTCATGCTTTTTCTGCCCACCACCTGTTGTTTTCCTCTTCCCAAATCCTTCACCTAGACTCAGTCAGCTGCCCAACCATGGTCATAGCCCTGCATAACCACTGCTTTTCTCACCCCTTTTTTTGAGCTCTTTTAAAGACCCAAATGTCTCTGACTTAAGAAGAGCTTTTAATTCCCAGTCTACTGCCTTTGGCAGCAAATGGTTATTTTTATCATCTACTTTCCCATCAAAGTATTTCTGCAGCAGTCCCTAAAGAAAATTCTGCTGGCTCCCAAATTTTAAGGGAGCCAAAACATCTGACAAGAAGGCTAAGTCCTTAAAAAGACAAACCTAGAAAGTTAATTTGATCTGGCCAGAATTTCCTATTCATTTTCTGTGGGGGTTTTCCAGACAAAACAGGGAAGAAATTCAGACTAATGTGAGGCATACACTTCAGGCCAGGAGAGAAGCCAAAGACCTTTCCAAATTATTTTCTTTTGGATCCATCAGCCTGTCCAAGAGCAGCAGGGTAGGACCAAAGCGATGCATTGACTCACCTCCTTAACCACCAGAGGCCATTGTGTGACAGCTGCTTGGGGCTCTAATTAGCATCAGAACTTTCTTGCAGGGAAGCCCTGCAGGGCTCCTGTGGACCCCCATGGGGCCTCTGCCAGTGAGGAGGTGTGGGAGCACCCGGAGGTGAAGGGCAAGCAGAAGTGATGGATAGTGCTGGAGTCCTGGCAGGCCCAGGCTGGCCCACACTGAGGGACAGTGCTTGGATGGAAAAGAAATAGCGATGAGTCTTGCCCACTATGGAAGAGCACAGGGTGGAAGGTCTACCTTCCCGACAAGCTAGTTTGGCATTCCCTCAGCCATCTGCAAGCGTCTCCTGCCTGGCTTTATCTGAAGCCTTGATGTGGGAAACTGCCCACCGCCTTCCAAGTCCATGCTTTTTGTGGGGTGTTAGTGAAGATTAATGGTTAGTTAAAAATCAATCAGCTAAATTTAGATGGAGGTCTAGTACCGGTTTGTCAGACAATGAGAATGTGTATTTCATCTGCTTGTCTTTCATTTGTGTTAGCACTGAGGCTGAGCCTTTTTTCTTGAATCTCTGTTCATGGAATTAACACAATGGGAGGGTAAGGGTCTGACAAAAGCACAGCAAACCCAAACTAAAAAATAAACTGTGTTGTCAGTTATGCTTCCTCAACTCTGGTAGTTGGTGCAATTTTCTGGCAGTTAACAGGGTCTAAATCAAGAAACTAATCAGAGATAAGCCTGAAAATTGTACTGGCTCTTATTTACTTTCTTTTATCTTGATACAACTTCTTAAAATAATATTTTTAACAGATCCTTTAAACATTTGTAGTAAGAGGCAATAGACAAAATGTCATAATTTCCATATGAAGGAGTGCAATTCCTATATAAAAAAGCCATTTTATCCTAATATGGTCTCAGAGTCTGAGTAACGTATTCTGTCACAAGAACTTCTGCATCAAAACAATTTTTCTGTTTCATATCCAAGAAGAAATGTTGAATATTTAAATTCCACATTCTTTTTGATCTTAATTCCCTTCACAGAAGAGCTCTTTAGGTCTCATCAGTGTGCTCTAGGTGCAATATCTGAGTATATTTTCCATATTACGGGATCTAACCCAAATTAAGAAACCAAAGGGGAAGAAGCTATACATGCCTGTAAGGGAAAACGACTCTGCTTGGAGCACGTAGCAGGGTAAAGCATCAAACAGAAACGTAACAAAAGTCTAAAATAAGGGGTTTAATGCCTTGGTGAAAAGTCCTTGCTGAAAATCTAGCATTTCACTCCCTTCTGATTTAAAAACTTTGCATTCCTGCTGACTTCAGTGGTGTTTCGGTTCAAATAAGTAAAGGCACCATGAGGCCATATAGTACAACTGCAATTTGCAATAAATTATAGCAGATTAAACAGCCAACTAATGAAATAAAAAGAGGTGTTTAAAACACTCCCTTGTAAGCATTTCTGTTTCAGATGTATAAAGTACATGAAAAATAAACATTGTCCAGAAAATAAATGTATATTATGTTGTTTATGAATTATACTCTAATGGCACAAGTCCTGAACCACCAAGGCCCCACTAAATGTCTTGTCAAAGCCAGGGGTAGATTTTACTTGGATATTCTTTGAGTCGTATCCAACCCTAAAAATACAGGGGCTTTAAGCATGAAAATGCGGGATTGCTTTCCTCCTGCTTAAGATTATGTTCACATGGGTTTTGTGGTGGTGGCCATGTCTCCACTGCTGGATGCTCCTGCCCAACTACCCCTCATAAATCAAGAGCCACCCTGACCTTGTGCAGGCTGGGGCAGAGAAATCAATATGTTTTCCCATTTGAGAAATTGTGTAGAACATGAGGAAAGTTATTTTAAAATAGCTTAAAATTTGTATTGATTTTCTGAATCAGTATTTCAGGATTTTTGAATTCCCAAGTAGTCATACATCCACCCTATGTTTCATTCCCATCTCTCTGCATCTATAAATGATAGTCTGAGCACATCACATGCTGTAGAGAGAGAACCAGCTATGCATCCAGCTACCCCCATACTGTACTAGTGAGGAGGAAAATAATATTTTAATAGTAGTACCCAAAAAACAGTTGCACTGGCACTAGTTACTATTTAAAGCAATTCTGCCATGCAATTCAATGAAATAATTCCATCTGGCCAATGCAGAGTAACAACGGCCCCTGTGCAATTCCCGCTCTTTGGGACTGGGTGTTACAGTGGAAGGAAAGAGGAAGCGAGGACAGCACCCTCTTTGCTGGCATCTTTTGCTGTGTATTAGCGTGCCCTGAGGAATGGGTGAGCACATAACCTAACAGTGACTCTTGCTGCTATCAGTGCTCACATGCCACCTGGGCACCCCTCTGCCATGGATGAACAGACCATGCCTTTTGTTTGGACAAATGAAAACTCCTGGACAGACACATGGCTGCCTATTAATCTCCAAAGTGGAATGTAGTAACATTTACACACAATGTGGTTCCAGTCATTAAATTACTGAAGGATTAACAATCCCAAGTATTCAATAAACAGAAATGACACCATACAAATGAAATGTTTTAGTCAAAGGAAATTTTTGCTTTAATGTGACTAATCCAGTACTTGTTTCTTGAGCCACAAGTCACAGTAACTGGAGGAGGAGAACATAATGGGGTCTGGGTTTCATTTTGAGGACTCTTTTTAATTTTTATTACTAAACTGATAATTTTAGTTTGCAATTAACAAAAATATCTACTGTTTCACAAATACTTCTCTCTTTAATGCTTTAGGTGGTTAACATAGAAAATGTTTTGAACTCTTATGTTTTGTTTCTTAGGTGAAATAGCTCAATACGCTATTTAAAGAAAAAATATCCTGAATTCATCTTTAAACATATCAGCTTGTTTAAAGCATTGATGTGGCTCTGCTTTGAAAGGGATGGAGCCAAAGTACCTTAACCTCTTTGGGTAGATGAAGACAACTATCTAAGTGCAGCATAAAATACGTTAATTTGAAAGTCCTGAAGGGCAGGAGAGCCAGAAGAACTATTTAATGTTTACACATGCTTTTCATTCCCAAGGATTTCTGTGTACCCAAGGAGGATCCCTCCTGCCAGCTCCTGGCCAGAGTGGGACCCTGTGAGTGGTGGGCACCCCGGAACAGCTCCTGGCCCTGGTGCCAAACACCATCTTCCATCTCCCCTCCCCAACTGTTTGCTTTAGATCTCTTATCGTCCATCACCCTCCGGGTAATATCGCTGAGCTGCTGCACCTGGCAAATGGAGTGCTTGAGCTTGATGTCAGAGGAGATTTTAGTTGCTTAAATAGAAATAAACTACAAAAGAGCATTCACAGGGCTGTGAACCTGGGATTTTGAGGCTTGCTTATTTTTAGGACATACTCAAAATGAGCTCTCCAAAGTTATGCACTGAGGAGGGTTTGGTGAGGCATATACCTATGCCAATAAGATGCCTGGCTAAGTTTATAAACCCCCTGGAATCTGATCCCTTTAAATGTTAAAAATAATCTACTATATTGCATCTAATTGAAACTCACTGAATACTTAGAGGAAAGGAGAGATGAGTCAATCCCAACACCTTTCACCCACAAGTGCACCAACAGTTTTCTGATCTTCTTTAATCATAGAGCTCCAATGGCCTGATTCGTCACAGGAGTGCATCTCCAGCCATCTAACCTTTCCACACTCGGCTCAGGTTTCCACCATGCCAAGGAATCACACACAACCTCTTTGGGGAAGAGGGGATTTTCTGTTCCCTTTTCATGTCTGCTGCTCCCTCAGTCTGCATTTTTGTTGTTGTTGTTGTACGATGCTCTCTTTTCTGTCTGCTGTGATGGAGCCTTGGCTGGGCTGTTAGCAGGAAGGTCAGGGGTGAGTGAGGAAGGCTCAGGCACCATACGCCAGACACCTGGTACACTGGATACTCTTGGGCACAGCCCAGATACTTTCCTTTTTGCTCTTTGCTCAGGTAATGGGTGTTTAATGCCTCCAAAATGACAGCAGTAAGGCAGAGACACTCAGGAGATGAATTGACAGTTTTAGTGAATGTCGAAGCATTAGGGAATGACAAACCAAACTTTTAATGTTTCTGCTGGGTTGGATTCATTCTCTGCTTACTTTTTTTCTCGTTCTCACCTTTTTTTTCTGTGCCACCATCCTCAACAGCTGCCCTGCTCTCCACAGTGTGGGGCAAGCCTGGCATGGCTGGACACTGGCCATGGGACCAGGTGTCAGAGTGAAGGGTGAATTATCCTCCTGGCTTCCCCCAGCCCTTCAGCACAGGCAAAAGGGATTTCATATGTGGTTTAGGAGTCCCATTGTCCAAGCAGTGCATGGAGTTAATGCAAAACCCCAAAAGAAAAGCCTAGAGGTTTGGATGGGGAGGATTTTGTGCGTGTGTGTGTGTGTGTGTGTCTGTGCACATCATGGCATGTGGCAATTGCCACATATCACATATTCTGTTTCTACAACACTTGATGCCTGTAGAGACAACTATGAGTGATGGCAAGGAACAAACCCAGAATCGGTGTGCTCACCAAACAAGTATGTTCATGAGCAGCTTAATAGATTTATGTGTAATAGACACGTGCATTTCCTTGTTTGCAAAAGGCTAATCTGCACCTACCACAGAACTCTGTCAGAGGAGCGGTTTCATGCACATAAACTGTGCTGAAATCCCTGATTAGAAGGCATGGGACAAGATTCAGGGCACAGATCCTGCCATGTGATGGAAAGCTGGCATACCTTTAGCAGACCTGAGAAGAAACCAATTATTTTAATTGTTTGTTAGAGTTTTAAAATCACTCTTGCTGCAGCTGCAGGGTGACAATTCTGAGCTATTAGGTGGTATTTTCTTCAGGAAAAATGTTGTGGTTTTGGTGCCTGTGATTCAAAGAGTAGGTTTTCCTGCTTTACCCTGTGTACATGCAGCCTACAAACCATGTCTAATGAAAGATCTTTGGGTTTGTATTCCCATCTTTGCTGTTTCACTTAATACTTTCGCCGCTAATGTGAGGCTGAAAGGCCTCTCAAAAAATGTTGTTCACTGAAGGTGAAATTATGCTTGAAATTAAGAGCAACTACACTGCACTATTTAAGGCACAGGGTCTTTTCTAATCACCCAGCAAGCTGCTTGCAGACCAGAACGATAGCAACTCTTTGTAAGCTGAACACAATGTAAACCTCGAGGTTGTGAGATCCAAGAACCACCAACCCCAGGGCATTAACACACAATACTGATGCCTGGGAGAGGCTGTGGCTGCAGCTTGGCCAACCCCTGAATGCAAGGGGTAAGCTGGGGAAGTGATCGCCGCTATCTTTCTCTCATCGTCTCTCAGTCAAAGCCTCCACAATACAAAGATTTTACAAAGTCAAGCAGAACTGGGCTTTGGTCCTCAAAGATGCTGAGGTTTTTCTAGTGCTACTGATGTTAGTGTGGAGCATGAGGGGTTCTCTTGTGTGTGCTGAGATCACTGAATCATTGAAGAGCAGCATCACAGCCCAGTCATCTTACAAATGCACCATGTCTGCAACCCTACTTGTGTATATAACTTGTGTATATAATCCATTGCAATTTTTAGCATTACTTGAGCTGGAAAAGTTTATTTCCATGAATTTTCCATCCCTTTAATGTGAAAAAAATAGCAAATATAGGTAACTAGGAAACATGAATAAACATAATTAAACATAAAATTCTTGTAATGATATAAGAACTGACCTCAGCCAATTAAAATTTTTAACAGAAAAACCCTGTAGAATCAAAACCCGAGTACATCAATAGCATTGTCCTTTTTGTAATCAGGATTAGTTTATATTTCCTGACAGCCAAGTGAAAAGAATTCCAAATTGTAGCTTCGTGACCTTTTTCTCATTCAAAAACAGGTCAAGATACTATGTGAATGAAATGGGGAGTGTAAAGACACAGTTTGGGGGAGGGGAGACTCAATTACCCATTACCTTTTGTCTAACTATGGACCTTTTAAGAATGTTACTCTTTTCAAATATTGACTTTTTTATTGCTTCTCTTACAATTCCAATGGGGGAATTTAAGAGCCCCACAAACTACTTTATCATATAATTAGTTTATCAGTAAATTTGGACCTTGTACATCAATCACTATAATGCATAACCTCCACTGAGACAGAAACCAGATGTGCGTGCTTCTGCTTTCTTCTTTATAGTATCTACAGCATCATTAGTGCCTATGCTACAGTTTAAATTAAATTCAGCAAAAAGCAATGGTTTTACCCTCCTGCAAGCAATAATACTGCAGGGATAAAACAACATTTTGTTGATTGACAACTCATACTCTTCCCCTGTTGCTGTTTGGAAAAGGGTGAAGTAAGATTTGTGTATGCAAAAAGTAATTTTAATTACTCATGTATAGAAAAAACACTTGGTTCCAAGGTAAATGCTGTAGAGTGGGCATACTGTGACAACACCAAGAGGCTTGATACACTGAATTATCTGAAACCACCAGAAAAGGGGTCTGCCCGCCCTTTTCTTCCGCATGCAAACGTGGTGTGGCTTTCCTTTCAAGTGCCTCTTACTTGTGACATCTGTACAATCCAAATGGGGAAAACATAACTGCTCCTGAGACAGGCTGGAAGACGTCTTTTTTCATACAGAACAAGAGAGAACTCCTTTTGGGTCTACCAAGAAAACATCAGGATACCTGATCTTTGCATCCTACGTATCCCGCAAATTTCAAAGGTGATGGTTTATGTAACCTCCGTATTTATAGTATATCTTATGGACAAAGAAGTGGAGGTCCAACCAGGGCAGTGTCCCTACGCAAGGACTATCAGTTGCTTCACAAACTAATACCTTGAAGACCCAATTTTGGGGGGTTCGTTCATACAAAATTCTCTTGGAAGTAAGGATCTGATTGAAAAACATGAAGCCCAGCTTGCATGTGCATTAAAAATCCAAACAAGCAATTATTTACACTACTTTTTCATTTTCCCAGTAGTCAGGCACTGGCTGGTAATAGTGCTCAAAGGGCTGATTATACCAGCAAGAAACAGCAGCTCTCTGACCACACCTTTTCCCTGGGAAAATCTCTACACCTATGCAAAAGGCAGCACGTTTGTAGCAGAGAAAAATAAGAATTTCACGGTTGCATGGAATTAATGGTTCTCATGTTCTTAGCTGAGCTGAGCTGAAGCACTTACCACAGAGTGAAGACTTGTCAGGCAGTCTGTAACATGCTTCCTTTCCAAAATTAAAATACTTGCTCTGATTGCAAGCAGATTTTTTCAGTGTATCCCTTCTCCTCCACTCCTGAGAAAAATCCAGCAGTGTTTCTAAAGCATGATACTTGCTGCTGCTCATCTGCATGTCTAGTGTACTAGCAGAAGAGTCTTTCCTCGGGAATAACAAGTGTGTAATGTATTACATTACAGCTGATTAAACTAGCCTCTCCTGCTACTGTTTAACTTGTCTGGTAGATCATCTAAATACTTGCAGGCACCACCTTATAAACAAAGAATATTGAAACTATGCTGTTTAATGTGCAAAAAGGTTGCTGAAAACATGCTGCCTTAGTGAAATCAGGTACCCACACTAATACAGTCATATCTGGAAAGTTAAACGGTATTGTGGAGCAAAGTCTAAAACAGGTAAATAAAATGCACACATTAACTTAGCAAGTTCCAGGTAAAATCATGTGTTTGAAATGTCTCTGGAACATCCACCTGCCATTATTGCTGAGAGATATAAGCTTATATTGGTATATTAGAGTGGGAAAAGGAATGGCTGATACATCCCTAATGGCAGAATTTGAATAATACAGAAATAGCACAGCAGGACTTGGCCTGAAGAGCTACCTATATTAGTGACTATCTATCAGCCAGCAAGAGCTGGACATGATTCCTCAGGCCCAGGCTGTTAGTGAAAGCTTTGAAAATGTATCCGTTCTCGTAAATCGGGTAGATTTGCACTGGAAAATACTGAGACAAAAGAGGTAGAACTGTCTTCATGCTCACTGACATTTTGAGTTCAAACGTGAAGCCAAACCCCCAAGTGCAAGACGGATGGTGATGTGGTACTTAAGCATGATTTTTTAAAAAGTTCTTAAAGCTGCAAAGGTTATTAACCCCCAGGAATCTTTCTGTTAATATATATCAAAAGCTGATTTATATGGAAGGCCTTAGGTGTACTCGAATTTCAAACACCTGGGTTATTTTCTTAACTTTACCGATCGATGCAGGTGTTTCATAGCAAAAGCACACAGGCAATCACTGTCTGAGGGCAGCAATGAGTTGCACACATTTCTCCTAGTAGAAATAAATTTTCACAAGTGCATGGAGTGGATGGGCCTTTGGCATTAATTGCAATTAGATGGCAGTCAGGCTTTGAGGTGTAGAAAAATACGTGTTTTAACTGATTCATAAAAGAGTTGCGCTATCTTCTGCTGAAAATCAACTGCTTCCAATTTTGCCTGCGAGGGAAGAGGGAAGGAAAGGGGCGAGGCTGCCACAGCCCATGCCAGGCAGGGGGTGAAGCCAGTGCCTCTCCCACAGCTGGCTCTTGCCGTGGGATGTGGCAGAAGGTGCTGAGCCCCGCTAGCACACGCGTGCACTCCCACTTCCCGCAGCCAGCCCAGCCAGGGAGCGTGCCATCTCTCTGTCTTTACCAAGATCAAATGGAGCTAGTCAATCAGGGGATACCATTATTGCCTCCACCATTCAATTTCCACTATCAATAATTTACTGTATTTGCTGCACGCGCAGGAGGAGATAGCCAAACAGATTTTTGTCAGAGGGTACAGAATCCACCCTGCGGGCGTCCGGGCAGAGCAGAGCAAGGCGTTTCGCCCGAGATCCCCGGGCTCCGCGGCCGTCCCTGTCTCCGCCGGCGGGCGCTGATGCGACGGGCGGCCCCGCTGTCGATCTCAGTCTCGGTCCCGGTCCCATCCCGGTCCCGGACTGGGCAGAGCCGCCTCGGGACCGCTGGGACTGAGCTCCCGCTGGGCGCCTGCAGAAAGTCACCGGTGTAACGTTACCTAGGGCGCTCATTAATAAGCAATGCCTGTTATTATCTTGATTGCATTCTTAATAGGCGAACTACGGAGAGGTCAGCGCGGGAGCGATATTTAAATGGATCGGGCTTGCTTAATACCCGGCGGAGTAAACCAATATCCCGCCGCGGGCGGACCGACACCCCCCCAGCCCCC
>VZTG01010147.1:273563-301739 GCA_013397845.1 Melanocharis versteri
GGGGCGGCGGCGCCGGGGCCCGGCCGTGGGGCGGGCGGCGCGGAGGAGCCGGGGTGCGGGGAGGGCCGGGGCCGGGCGCCGTCAGGGAGGGGCGCGATGCACTTGTTGAAGCCGGACCGTCGCTGGAATGTGAAGCATGCCGGGCGCCGTCACCGGGATCCGGTGCCACGGACGCCTTCTTCTCTGCCTGTCCCGCTTCCAGCATCCGCCGGCCGCGGGAAGCCCGCCGGGTGCCGCCGGGAGGGAAGGGAAGGGAAGGCGGCGCAAAGAGGGAGTCCGGCGGCTTGAGCCGCTGAAGGTGTCTGTGCTCGGGAAAGAGCAGCGACTGGCCTCGACCCACCGGCTGTGGATTCATACTGGAGGGGTTAGACACGCCTTCACCCACAAAAAAACCTGGGGTTAAATGGTAAACTTGTTTGGCAGAGGTTTAATTGATACTTTGGAAACCTTGTGCTGTCCCACAGATTTATGTTTTTTTCCTGGGATTAAAAGCATGAGGTGTTACACTTGTTTTGCTTGGTTGTTTTTAAGAGGTGCTGTTGGTGTCTTGGTTTGTACATTCCAGTTAAGATATGTCCTTTTCCTCTCAGTTTATTGTAGTTTGCTGTTCTGAGGTTATGCAAGATCAATAGTCATTACTTATTTATGTTTCTAGTAACACAGTTCTAATGAATGCAAAGAATCTATCCTGGCAATACATTTTTCTTCAGCCAGTATTTCTGTAATCTTTAATTCATGGTGATAAATAGATAAAATGAATTTCCTTGGTTGTCTATAGATACAAGCAAAGAGCTGGATAATGAGCCGCCTGCTTTGTGGGCAGGAGGAACTTTCACAGCACCAAGTTTTAATGGCTTTTTGGTCACAAAAGTGAAGAATTTGCTCTGTTTACACATGGGTGGCTGTCCCAAGTAAGAAGATCATCATATTGTCTGCTCTTTTGTGTTGGGTAGTGCATTTGTGTAAATCATAGGCTCTGCTTATGGAGGTGGATTGCTGTCTGCAAGCCCTCAAGTGAAAACTCAACCCCAGTGATGGCCCAGAGTTAGTGTGGGTATAGAAGAACATAAGCAGAGGGGATGCTCTTGGCTTCATGCATGCTGCGAATCCTGTAGTTTGGCATGTGAGAGGAGGTAGCAGCTGTTAGGGGGATGCTACAGCTTCCTGTGTGCAGAGTTCCAGGGCACTGGCTGTGTAAACAGACCCGGAGAAAGGGAGAAGACAGGCAGTGATGTTCTGCAGGAATGAGTGCCGTCCCTCACCTGGGTCTCAGAGTAAAGCAACGACTCTGTTTCAACTCTAAAATATATATTTTCTGCTGTAGTACTACCACTTAATGTTCAGCTTCACTGAATCTTGTCTGGGAAAACCCATTTGTAAGCAGTGTGCCTTCTGTTCCTGTTGCAAGTGCTCTGTGCTTTCTGGAACTGCAGGGTAGATCCTGTTGTTATATGGCTGTGAAATCAGAGTAAACCAGGTCAGAAAGATGAAAAACATTTTATCTGAATAATCCAGATATAATGGTGGAGGAAGATGGGAAAGGACTTTTATCTTGGACGGAGTAAGACTAAACTGGAAAAAGTGTAACTTCAGGCAGCATGCTTTTAAGCACCAAGGCATTATGTTGTCACAGTAGTGCTTGGGCAGTACTGCAATATACTGGAATACTACAAAATGTAGTGCACAGATGCAAAGGTTTTTAAAGACTTGTTAACATGTGAAAAAAATATAGGGGAAAATAAGGTTCTGTGCTTTTGCTTAAAAGCTTTGTATACATGATAGTGCTGAACCGAAAGTGGCTGCACTTAGAAGTTCTTGCTGTATCTGTAGCACTTTGTGCATCTCTGCTGTTGCTGTAAGGAAAACACAAGAAGCCGCACATTTTGCTCAGATAATAATTGTCTCAGGGAGTGCTCATATAAAAGCAGGTCACAAGAAACTTGGAAGTAGGAGACACTCTCGACCCTTCTATGGGTAAGCACTGCATGAAGAGGAGAAACAAGTCACTCTACTGAGTGACTTGTGTAATAAGTATGGTCCTATTAAAAAAAAAAAAGGTATTTCTCATACCTGCCTTCCTGGTTTGTATAAAAGGCTGAAAAGTTCTTCTAAGAATGTGCCCTGTGCCTACACTAGAAATCTCACATTAGGCATTGTGTGAATTGTTGGAGGCTCCACTAGAGAAGGATATGTGCTTTTAATAGGTTAATTGCTAACTTGTCTTGACCTGTTTTCAAGCATATGTTGTGAGCACTTGGTTTCTCCTAAATAGCTGAAATGCTGCTTAATTGGGAAACTCTCACTCATTTCTTAGATCAGTTCATACACTGGCATTCTTGGTAATGCTTAGTTGTAAACACCCTTTAAAAGGAAACTTTTAAAGGCACTGAAGCTAAGCTATTTTTGTGTGTTGCTGAAATGAAGTGTTAACCAGTAACCTACTGTCTTCAGTTCCAGTTGGGAAGGTTCTGTAATACCTCTTGTATGCTGTGATACACCATTAGGAAGCAGCACAGGTGTGTACTGAGTGAACTGCCTGATATATGAATTGGGATGGGGCTGGTAGGCCGTGTCCCCTGTCTGTCAACTCACAAATCTTACTATTTCCTTATCCACCTATTATTCAGTCTTGTCTTTGACTGCAGGTTCTTTGAGGCAGAGATAGTCTTGCCTGTCGTCTCTTTCTGGCACCCAACACGAACTCACCAATGTCTTGTAATGCAAACAACAAATAATAGATTTTGCTATGCAGTACATACAGGCAACTCCACCATGGTACCTTAAACTTGCACATTATCAATTCCAGGTGCTGAGCAGTCCAATGAGGAACACTGTTTGCCGGAGTTGTCCATGCGGAACAGGGCAAACAGTCGTATGTGCAAAGTGTAGGTGATCTGTGGAGTCAGGCTCAGCCTTTCCTCCTTTTCAACATTCAGGACCTAATTATCAGGCAACTGTAGACTGGTGGAGTTCAGCTGCTATACCCAACAGCAGCAATGAACATGACAGTCTGAAATACTGGAAATGCCATGGGCATGGCTGACCAGGCAGCAGTCTTACCAAAAAAAAAAAAGCCTACCTCATCTCAGGTACAATGTCTACCCTTTATAACTAGTGAACAGAAGGTTGGCTGGGATGGTACTGACCTGATGTGATTGTAATTTTTGGTAACACTGATACGAGTGGTAGCAGAATGTCCCATTACAGCGTAATTTAGGCATCATGAATGGATAAAGCTGTCTAAAGATGAGTACCATGCACAACCAGAGGAAGCAAAAGGAAACTTCATTTAGTGATTTTGCATGCCCTGCTGACAGCTGCCATAAGGCTGTAGCAGTTGTATACTTTCCTTGGTAAGAATATTGTATTTTTCAGAGAAGTCATTTTCTGAAACCAGTTAATTAGGACAGTTATTTCTGGCCGTGGCATTTGTAGAGAACAGAAGGCATGATTGTTCTTATATTTGTTTCTCTGAGTCCTTTGATCGACTAGAAGCTCTCAATGCTTTACGCTATAAATTACCTCAATCCTTTGGCAGTTCATTTCTTTTCTTGTGTACTTGGTTAGGAAAATGCAGAAATCCTTGTGACTCAGCTACAGACTACTATAAATTATGAAGAAATGGGGGAGGGGGTCACATTTCACGTTAGGAAAGGCAATTCTAGGAGGATGGAAGGATACTGGTTGCTAAATTTGAGATAAGCATCTTACGGTATCTCAAAATCTGAGCAGCTACTGCCACCTAGAGATGCACGAACCACATAGGCTGCTCGAGCTGTCTCTGGCAACCTGCACCATTCAAATGAGTTAATCCCAGTCCTTACTCCACCTTATAAATTTAGTGTATCAATGCAGAACTTTTTTTTAGCCCTGTAATTGATGATAACCTGTGAATCCTGTTCTAGCGATGCAGGTAACTAAATTTTATTTTTATATTTTATAGTCTTCCTTGTGTGCCTTAAATAGGTAAGCAAAGAAGCATCACTTTCAGTAAATAGTTTGCTGATTTAATTTAGAGTATACCTAAAGAAGTATTTGCAAGTCAAATTTATACGGGTTTGGTACAGCTGTTGCTGAGACTTCATAGCCTTTGTAAAGCCTACACCAATAATATGCAATGTAGAATTAGTCTCTTAAGGATTTGAGTTGAGTTGAAGGTCAGTTTGTTCCCTATCCCATCTACTTGTTGGGGCCTGTCCTTTAGTATATATTTGTTGGAATAGAAAAAATTCTGATTTTCCCAAATGTATCAACTCTGCAGCCTTTAGATTGGTTTCACTAGATTCAGGATTTTCTCAATTTAAAAATTAAGTATCAAAGTTAAGTTGGATATGTAGCTATTTGTTGCTACCTCAAATCTAACAACATGGAATACACTAGTATCTGTTCCTTGTTTTTTTGTTTTGTACATCAACCTGCTGTAGCAGTTTCTTCCTCTGCATTTGAGAGAGAAGCAGTGTTCCCTACTTAATTTGTATGGAACCCAATTACAGAGGGAAACAATGAGCCTTTTTTTACCCCCTGAACTCATAATCTTATGTTCAGTTTTTTCTGTTAGACTCTTAGAGACACAGTATATTTTGTGGCTTTTATAATATCTGGTAGCTCTCAGCTATGAAATGCTTAGTGGAATAAGAAAACCAACACAACTAAACCTGGAGTTGATAACATCATCTCACAGAGCCCTGAAAATGCAATCCACTAGTTCACTGCATTTACTGTGCAACTTTCCAGGTGATGGTTTTTTAAATTTCTTAAGATATTTGAAGTCTGTCAGTGTAAATTATATTGGGATAAGAGCTTAATCCAGAACTTCTGAGGGACAGAATCCTGTGGGAAACTGAGGAACTATGATACAGGGATATTTGCCACAAGTCTTGCAAACTGCTATTTTGCTATTTGCAAACTGCTTACACCATATTAGAGTGCATGAGAGTTGTAATACCAAACTAGAGTTCAAAAAACTGTCGTTGGCTCACTGGAGTTCCACATCAATCTCAGCCTTTCCGCTATGTGCACTGAGTTACAAGTAGGCTTTGCATGAATGTATCATAGCAGGAGGAATCTGGGAAAAAATTGAACTAGGCAAAACCTTGAGCAAAATGCTGTTATACACTCTTTATTAATTTATCATGTAAAAGACTCAACCCAGAATCCTGTACTATATATCTTTTAAAAGTGAGTTAAGCTTAATCTTGTGCCGATTCTAGTGCATATTGTGCCATATCTAATGTGACCTAAACACTGCTTTTTTTAAACATACCGGCTCCTGGAGAAATGCTGTTTCATCTAGATCAAGAAATTAAAGGTTATGATCTCTGGATTCCTTAGTCTGTTATGCCATCTACTTTTTACGCTTGGTGCAACATCTAGTATCCATATGGTTTAGTTTATCCATCTTTACACTGGCCATGGTGCTCTCAATGACTGTTCAGTACATGACACACTGAGAAGAAAAGAAATGAAATCCAAACTTTATTGAAAGGCTGGATTAGTAAAACCAACCTCTCCCCTTAATCATAGTCGTCACTGTACCACAGAAGTGTATGGATGCTGTTGGGATGAGTGACAGGACTTGTTTTGAAGTATTTCTAGGTAATTCTGCCTGCTGGCTGCCTCCATTAAGACTTGGATCTTCACTTACTATTTACATTCCTTCTGAGTTGATAATCCAGTTTGACTGAGCCATAAATGCTGAGAGAGAAATGCTGTTTGATAGAATTTGTACTGAGAGCCAGTGTGAGGAGGAAGCAAATTCAATAACAAGTTCAAGCTGGCAAGAGTGATTTAACCAGAACCCATGCCAGGAAACTGTGGTGAGCTATGAATGTCCTTCTAAACATCATGACCACCCTTTATCTTTATAATGAGTTGAACCAAGACTAGAAATAAACACATCTGAAGTTCTGCATTTTTGCTTTTCCAGATATAAACACTACCGTTTATGTCAATGTCATAAATTTTTTGTTGTTGTCAGCTTATGTCTTGTAGACTGGTGAAGGATGTTTTTATTTTATAGGAGGCAAAGGATGCTTCACATGTCATTACAGCAGCAGAGTATTTAGTGGTGTAGCGTTGGCAAATTGATGCCAATGAAATGGTGCTAAGAGAAGAAGCAGGTGATTCTTAACATTTTTTCACAGATGTACAAATTTTTTGACTAGCAAGAGGGTGTCTGAAAATGAGTTTTCCCCTTAAAAGCTAATGACTGGCACATGAATTGGAAACAAGGAATAAAGCTGCCTTCCTTGGAAGACTCATTTAAGTCCTTTTCTCTCTTGATTTTGCACTAATGATAAATTTCTGCTGTCCCCTGTGCAAAACTTTTTAGCCATTGCAACTGCAGAAGTAGGAGGAATGTCACCAATGAACAAGGTTGTTGCAGAAGAATAAGTGAGTAAATTCCACATGCCTCCATTTAAAAAAAAAAGGCATAAATAATGTTTAAGACATTAGTTAGAAGTCTAAGCCTCCAAAGAAGTCTACCTTTGAGACTGACAAACCTGTAGGCAACATCTTGAAGTCCATAAGCCTCAAGCATCAAGTCATATCACCTAGTTCTTAATCAATTTTGTTCAACGTGGAAATGGTTGTATATTTTTTTAACCTGCACTGATTCCTGTAACTGTTATGAAACTTACAGAGTCTGATGCTTGGAAATACTATAAATCATTTCCCCTGCATTTAGCTAATGGAAGGACAGGTATGCAGTGAGACCTAGAAAATGCAATAAATAACTTCCATGTCTACTTTAAATTAAACACTTTGGAGCAAGTCTTCAGTTGCAAAGCACCACCAGACCTTTTAGTATTCGAATTGTGCTCACTGGAAAATGGCTGCAGGGAAACTGCTGATATTCCGCATATCTTGTAATTTGTCATGTTCAGGCATAAGTCAAAACATGACCCGTAGTTTTTTTAAGGGCAGTCTTGAGCCATTGGTATTTTAACATAAAGATGGATCTGTGGAGATGCACTGGAAAAAAATATGACCGGAACTCAGTTATCCTTTTTGCCTTACTGTTTTGGTGGCAATGGTGCTGCTACCCATATTACAAGTAGGCATAGCCTTGCTCTTCTCCATTTTTTCCAGATTAAGGCTGACCCTTGGTACCTGGAAAGCTGCCTGGTTTGTGTTTGTGGGGCTGATAAATACCTACTTGTGCAATAGTACTTTTTTATGGGAATAGGTCTTTCCCGAATTTCATAACAAGTTTGCTGCAGGTAAAAGCAGCCTCTGGTCTGGATTAGATAGGAACTTGTGTTGCATTTCAAATCAAACTTAGAGGTTTTAATGGTGAAGAATATTTATATTTTAACACTAGTTTTATTTTCCTTGTTGCTCTTTGTTATGTAGTGGTTGAGCCCACAAATTGGAAGCATGAGGCTAAAAGCTGAAGAATGAAAGAAGAAACAAAAAGCCACATGGCAATAGCAGGAGTTCCTGCCACCCCACCTTAGGCTCGTGACAACATGCCCTATAGTTAACCTACAGTCAGGAGCTAATAATGACACAGATGGAAGTGAGCTAGCATATGTATTCAAAGTAATACCCTAAGGTTTTAATCAGCATCTTTCTGTGTAAGACATCCAAATTGCCATGGAGAGATTTGCAAAATACGTGTGTGATATACATGGTAAAGGCAGCTTTGTTTAGTGGCTGAACTGAGGGATATTGAGCAAGAACTCCCCTGTCTTCTGGTTCAGCAGCGACTTGCTGTGCAATCTGGGGTAAAATGTTTAAAATACTTGTAGGCTTTACACTACCTAGAGGGAAAACAGTTTCTGATGTGGTTCCTCCTCACCCTAAGTATGTTGAGATTCAGTGTTTGCAAAGCACTTTGGAGGCATAGTGCATATAGCACATGGATAGCATGTTCTCCAAAAATTGTTGTACAATTGGAGAGTCACAGCAGCTTAAGTACCAGATTTCTTAGCTTTTGCAACCTCTTTTTCTCTCTATAGCTACTAATAATCTCTGGTATGACAGCTTTGCTTTTGATTTTGAATAAGATGGTGACTTCTAGCTAGTCTATAATGTTGTGGAGATATTTGGTAGGGGGAGAATACTTAGCTGTTTCCAAGACTAATTGTGTAATTTAATGTTTCTTGCTGTAACTTCCTCTTTCCTCCCCCACCCCCAGCTATTAGAAGAGAAGCTGTCCTTCCCTGCAGCATAGTGGGATCTGCTTACATGAAGGGACAGGTACTGAAGTTTTTCTAGAGACGTGTTTATTTAATGACTGAAATCTCATATACAAACCTACCCTTTGGAGCTTAAGGGCTCTTACAGTGAGAACAGTGCTTTGCTGGCAGCAAAGCCACTTTCTTCAGTGGGGGGTTGTGCATGAAACAGGACACCCAAGTGAGGAACATTAGGTGGTGTTGGGCTGGATTTTGCATACTTCTCTTTATAGACATGTCTGGGCTATTTATGTGCTTATATCAGTGAGGGAAGAGTTAGCCTGCGCACCTAGAAAGCTTTTTTCCTTCCTCTTTAAACTGTATTACCAGTTGCGTGTATCCCTCAGGAGTCCTGAGGAAGCTGTTTTGGTGAAACCTGTCACATTTTGTTCTGATACAGCTATTAGCTATAGTGTAGGTTGTGACCCCATCTGATTTTCTGACCACATAAATACTGGGTCACCTTTGCAACTGGTATAAATCTATGAATGGAACACTGTGGGTTTATACCAGGCAGCGACTTGTATTTATACCAGCAGTCCACCAGAATTAGGTCCACTGGAACTCACTGCTTCAAGAAACTTCAATAATTTTTGCGGAAGTAATTCTGCATGATGCCACAATCTGCTATATCTGGTGGCAATTATAAAAAGTCAGGAACCATGTAACTTCATTTTTAATTAGGGAAGGGAAGGGAAGGTCCTAAAATCCATGTAATTCACAGAAATCATAGTGTAACACTCCTTGGCGAAAGAAATTACACCATTATACAACTGGGAGAAGGCAGGAGTTGGATAAATTAATTTTTCCTGTAAGACTGCAGGGGCTTTTTTTCTATATGTTCTATTAAATGTTTGTACCTTGAGCAGTACAACTAGTGAAGCTTGTTTTCAAACCCTTGCATCTTTGCCAGATGTACCTCCTCACCCCTTCTAGTGATTCCAAACCCTTTCCCTCTGAGGAGCTTGTGAAATGAAAGCAAAAATACAGTGTTGTAAGTCCGTAAGCCTATACACTGGTGTTTGCCTAAGGATGGAGGAGGAGAGGAGCTGATTTGGGTTGGTCTCAGGTACCGACTGGCATGCTGGTTATACAATGTGACCCTATGTATCCCTCTATTGAGTCTGGTTGAAGTTGGGCTCTAGATTTTTAAAATAGGTTAGGGATAGAGTACCAGCCATAGCAAGTGCAACAGTCTTGCTTCAACATGAAACCACTAAGAAGATGAAAAAATAAAAGGCAGAAAATTATAATGCTTTGAAATCTGTGATAAGCTGCATTGTCATTGTAAAATATCAGTGGTGAAAGGGCACTTCTTGCCAAAGTGTTTTCAATACAGTTATGTTAACATACTGCCATAATTTTCCAACAGTGTTATCTCCAAAGATAAAGCTGTTGTCACAGCAAGACACATGCAGAGCTGGCTGCCCAGTGAAGTGGATTAGATTCCCAATGAGCATATCCTTATATCCTCATACAAAGTCCTTATTATTCCATTAACATTGATTGAGGTGACTTTGCAAACCTACAAATTTCTGGTTCTGCTCTGGTTTTGCTTCCATGTAACTTTGGACTTGAATAGTCCCAAAAACTGCTCTGGTACCTCAGTGTAAGCTTGTATTCCTTGCCCTGTGTATAAAAATTATTTCCATGGAGATGCTGTGCTGACAGCTGGACTGAGCATGTGTCAAGAAAAATCTACACACAAGGGCAGACAGCCAAAAGATGACTGAAACACCACTAGCAAATGCAGGAGTATTGTTAATACCTGTCAGGGCTCTCACAGCAAGCAGTTCTGGTTTCTGGTTCATGCACATCACAATGTACTGATCATTTCAAGTACTGGCTATGGCTAAAAGTAAGGTATTCTCTTACAGCAGTGCCACACACAGTCAGGGTCTCGACAAAAGGTCTCGCAACCTTGTCTTGCAACAAGCAGTTATAGCCCTTGCTCTCTTCCCCTCACCCTAGTGAAAACACTGCCTGCCCAAACCACTGGTAAGTGCACCATCCGATGATTATGCTTCTTAACCATTTCTTTTCCTTGGCAAATCTTCACTTATGTTCCTTTTGGGTGCATAATGTTCTATAGGTCCTAGGAAGCTGCCACTTGCAGCAGAACTGATGCATGTGTGGGATGCTTTACATGCTGTTCAATAGTTTATAGGCACTCTGTGAGATGCAACCTCAACTGGTGCAGGAATTTCTGGGTTGTTCCAGGGCTGCTGGACACATGTTCAAGGGATCCAACTCGTACTAGATTGCACGCTACATGATCCGTTCTGTTTCTGCTTTTGGGTGCCAATTATCCTTGACTTCAGTGTGAGCTTCATGTGTGTACTTGGCAGAATAGCTTAGTCCTGTGATGATTCAGTGCAGTGTTTCATACCAAAGAACCATAGTGAAATAACAGATGCTGCTCAAAGGTCTGAGGTTCTGCCTTAATGTTCTTTTGCACACAGGTTGAATTAGCATTTTATAAAGCTCTAGTGGCTATTGAAGCAAATTATTTCACAGAACTGTAATTATCTGCCCCCATGGAGGAACCAGATAGTATCTTGGCATGGAGTAATTACTTAATGGATTGTTTTCATGGGTTTCATGTTGCATGGGGGAAGTATGTACCTTATTCTATAGGTGAGCCTTCCTTCCACAGAGATTGCTTTAATGTTACTTCTGAATGACCACAGTAATGGCATGAACATACCTTGACATATGCTCTAAAAAGATTAATGCAGTTTTCTGAAGTCAATTTTGAAATTGGAATTTGGTAATGCACAGGTTTTTTGGCTTAGAAGTATCATCCCTACAGTATTTGTGACATGGCGACAGAAGTGCAGCATGTTATTCTACCCATGACACTCTGAAAAGCAGAAATAAACCTGTTGGTAGTGCTTTTATTTGTGGAGGACATTCATTGCATACCTTGGGATTTCAACATGGAATTTTGGCAAAAAATTATGTGAAGCATATTGTGTTTGATATGAATGGTGGCACACACAGAGCCTCCTTTGGGAGCTAAGTTTCTTTGTTCACATTTGGAATCACAACCTCTCCATGCAGTTTGAGTGCCCCAAGTGTGGTATGCTGTACGAACAGCTGGAAAGGCAGTAAGTGTGTCACTGGCTCAACAGTCAGTTCCCATTATCAAAGTACAAAAATAGTGCACATCTCTTTTAAAGATGTTGTCTCTCTGAAAACCTATGATACCATCTGTGAATCTGGTCTGCTATTTCTTCACTTGCACATACTGTCAAAATTAATCCTTCCTGTTTACTGGTATGTGCAGACTGGGTCTGAGATCTGTCCAACAGAGATCCTTTTGGGAACACCTTGTAGTCCTGCACTTAGCCAATTTAAGTATAATTAAGCATGTTTGCAATGAATCTGCTCTGCAGTCATTAAAGCAACTGAATTCTCACTCAGAGCTTTGAAGCAAGCTGTTTGAGTGTCTAGAAAGGTACAAGCAAAGTTTGCAGGAAGCTCTGATACATGGCTCTGTGAAAGGTCAGGACTGTGATGTCATGGCATTATTATTTTGCTATTATTTTCTTTGGGTTCTTTCTCACCTCTGGTTGTCAGAAGCTGAGATTTCTGTATGTATTGGGGAGAAAGTCTGATAAAACCTTGGAACCTCACAAAAAGTGCCTTGTAGTGCTTTAGACAGATGCATGCTTTTCCAGAGCCAGTATGGTCATTGCTGGAGTTTCTTTGCTCTCAGAAGCTGTACCACAGACAATATTTAGCAACATAAGATAAAAGCAAATTTCTCATGCTACAAGTTGTAGTTAAAGTTAACACTACTTGTAGATTTGCTTGCTGTTTATCTTGGACTTCAAAATACTTCATAGTCTCTGCTATCTAAGGCATTAAGACTAAGTAGATTTCATTACCTCAGGGAAAACCAACATGAGAATAAAACTAAAATAGGTTTATTCTTCCTGACGTGAAGCACCAACTCACAAGAATACAAATTATATATGGGTGTGCATGTATATGTATTAGGGGGTGGGTTCTTTATTTGCACTAATAAAAAATAATTATATAGTTTGCTGCATAAATAGCCTCAAGGATAACTAGAGAGTGTCAGACATCCAGTTATGCATGTGATAAAGGTTAATACTATTTGTTCTTGGTACATTTAGTCTTTGCAAATCATGTGCTGACATGCATCCCATTTTGATATCTGTTCACACACTCTGGTAATGATGCATAAAGCAGAAACTCATGCCTGTGGCATTCAGTAGTATTTAGTAAATTGAACTTTTGTGTAAAGATCTTAGAAAATGGCAAGGCACAAAACAAATGTCACTTGCTGCTAATTTTATCTTCCTCCACACACTCCTTTCTGGAGATTAAAGCATGAATCTATTCACTACTGAAAGTTATTTCAACTTGCATGGCACATATCGGGATGCAGAAAAGCAAGTACACGTTCACAGCTGTTCCTTGGCTCTCTCTGCTGGACATATAACCTGTTAAGCTACTGGATTTCTGCTTAAAATAACTAAAAATAATGAAATAAAACAATTAACTGGTGATTCCTCATTAAATACAAATACTGAAATAAGTAGTACAGCAAGGTAATTGACTGTGTATGTAAACTAGCTGTAGATAATTGACATGACCTTCATTTAATAAGCCTCCTTCCCATTAGTGGAGATGACTGCCACAATTACGTGTCCTTACTCTAGCTGTAATTGTATGGACTTTATTGGAGTATGAAGTAGGTCACGTCTTCCTGAGATGTGGTCCGGTGGGTGACGTCTTTTTATTGCTACAGCTTCACTGTGCTGCATGAAAGCAGAAAGGACATTCTTGAGGCCACGAGAATGGATGGTGTTCACAAAACTGGTCTCAAATGTGATTTCTGACAGATGCGTGTCATGTCCTGAAGGAGTAGTTTAAGGCTTGCTCTCAGGGAGGCTAGTGTATATCTATGTTGTACAAGTTAGTGGGTGTACAGTGTGTGGGACAACAATTGGACCAAGACTGCTTCTCCTAGAGAGGTCTTCGATCCTTTATGCCCAGAGATGTGGCTGAACAGGAGTGCAAAAAGGTTGCAGCCTTTACTTGTTGTTTTTAGAAGGTGTGGAGTAGAGACCTGAACCTCCTATACCTGAGAAGGGAGGGAATGAGTGTATTGTAGGACTACAGACTGATGTTGTAACATCAGGGATTTTTTTGTATGTTTTGGGTGCACATCTTACTACAAGTAGTCATGGCTACTCTGTCTGGCATTCCGTTGTATTGATGCCCTGAGAACATGCATTATCAGCCAGGTTGCTCCAGTTAAGAAAAAAATCAGCACTGGTGAGCCACCATGGGAGACAGTTGCTCAGTCTACCAGCATAGCCTCAGGCATGGATGTACACAGAAATGCTGGGGCATCTCCATGCAAGGCCTCATAGTGGTGGATATGCCCAGCACAGAAAGTATCACTACCTTGCTCGGTAGTAACAGGCTGGGGAAATAGGAAAATAGTTTTCTCCCATGTTCCCAGCCCAGTTCCCCTTCCACACAGGGTGGCACACTGACTGGCACATAATCAGAAGGATGTACATAATATGTTAATGTTTGGGGTTTACAAGACACTTATTGTAACAAGACAGGCAGTATCTTTAATCTTTGCAATGTAATGAAGGTTTGGTGATTGTGTTTCCAATGACCTTATTGGTGCTACATTGGGATATTAGTCCTGCCTTATTAAGAAAGAAATGAACTGTGCATTCATGTGTCAGTTCAACAATAGCTGAAAGGTTGTGTGATTCTACCCATGAAGTGAGATATCTTATTCTGCTGCAGCATGTTAAACTAGTTGATTTTGAGCAACTGCTAATACAAATTGCTATGGTCTCTAAAATGAAGATATTTCCCAGGTGATAAAATCTTATGTCCTTGTATTAAATCAGTTTATGTAATTTTGCTGCCAAAGATAAGGACTGTGAATAGTGCTCAAGTCACTCTCAAGATAGAGAGAAGAATCTTTTTACATCCTGCTTCTGGAGTTCAGCTTAGTCTGGAACTCATTTGGAGAGTAGTAGATCCTTGATCGGTGGTTGCTTGCTGGCAATATTCCTTGTATCTGTGCTGCTAAAACTTACTTTGACATAATCTTCTACAGTTTTAAATGGAAGGAAGAGGATTGGCTTTTAAGCAGATACATTTTCTTGTGTATCATCAGTGTGTTATGTGGGTAATGCCTGTCTAAAAATTGTTGGTTTTCAGAATTTAGTTGTACACAATTTCTTGCCATCCCACATAATAGTGGTGGTTGTGTCATCAGATGGGATGTAAATTGATCAAACTTGACAGCACTTTTCTTGCTAAGTGGAAGGCATAATTGATTAAGGAGAATTTAATGCAATATATAAAGTACTGTTAGATCTAGTGACCAACCAGCTATTGGTGGAGGATGCTGAGGGCTTATCAAAGTCAATCGGCACCGCTGTCTTCCACTGTCTTTCTTTTAAGGAAAGCGTCCATGTGAGTGAAGTTGCACAGCCACTATTCTGTTTTCACATCCGTGCAAGGTAAACAGCCCAATGACAGCAGTGAAGGATGTGGCCTGGTCCTGGGATTCTTCTCTCCTTTTTTCATCTATCTAACTTGAAAAGCAACTGATCAACTCCAGCTGGTGTGCTTACCTGATGGGTGCAAATTCTTCCTGTTCTGTGCTTGTCTGGGTGCCTCTTGTGCCCTCTCTCTTTTGCTCTGGAAGGCCCCTTGGGGAGCCTACATGCTCAGGGAGACTCTGTCCTACAGAGTCAAGAACTGGCCGGGACCTCTGGGCACTACTTTGATAAAAATAACAGGAACTTGGTTAGGAGCCAGAAGATCCGTTTTATGTTCACTACTCTGGTGGCCACAAAGTGTGATGTGGGTGTCTGGGGTTCTTTTCATTTTAGGTTTGATATTAAGCAGTTCTCTGAAGAGAGAGTGTATAAATATTATTTTTTTGTTCCACTGGCTCTGCATTTGTATGTTAGCTGAGCCACCCATTTTCAAGATAAGAAGAGTTGTCTCTCGTTTGATAAAGGAAGACTAGCAATCCTTTTCCTTGTTTTGTAAATCACCTCTGTAATGCCTCTTTTTCTCCCCTTTAAAGAAGAAATCTGACACTCCCTGTAGAATATTTTAAAAATCCCAACCTGAAAAAAACTGCAAAATATTAATGTTCTGCATGGTTAGAGCAAACACTGTGTTCCTGTGAGTCACAGATGTCAGGTTTGTTTAATCTTAATAAATCTATGCCACAACAACACTATTAAACAGGAAGAGAGATGGAAGGATGAAGGAAGAGTTGCGCTGGGTTAGAAATGATTCTTGGCCAAAATCTTGTTTAGTGGGGTCCTGGAGATGAGGGGGGCATGGACATAAACCTGAACACTTCCCACCCTGCCTTCATTAAGTACTTTAAGACCTATGTTTTGGGCATTGCCTTTCTAAGACACATTTCATTTTATTTGTATGTTTTGTGATAAATTTTCTTTCCATGTTAAGTCATAAGAGTACTAGTTTCCCACAGCATATTTGCAGGAGATAAAGTAAGTCTTTTTACATAGCACCCTGTTGGCAAACAGAAATAGCATTTACTCCAAAGAGTTTTGCCAAGTATGAGGTACTTCCAAATTAACTTCAAAAGTTCTGAAACATGCATTAGCTGCTTTGTCAAAAATGTGAACAATGCCATTGCTTTCTAGCAAACAGAACTGGTGAGAAGAGGGATCGGAAGGTGAAAAAATAACAACTGGATGTTACAGATGTTGTAGTAGCGCTTGGGATCAGACAAAGCATAGCTCTCTGTCATTGCAGGATTTGGGGGCAGTTCTTGTAACAGGGCTTAAAGTATCTACTCTGCACTTTAGGACAAAACGATTTCTACCCTGAGGAGACTTAGCAAAGCTCTTGGGGAGGAGTTCATATGAGCTCCAAGTGGTTGGGAGTCCTGATAGGAGTGAGTTGTGCTGATTCCAAGCCTGGTGAGGAATTTCCTTACCAGCACTCCTTTCTGGTGCTACCCCTCCTCTCTCAGTAAGGACAGAGATAAAGATACACATAAACGTCAAAGCACGACCCTTAACGTGCCAGAATTTGGGGCAGAATGTGAGAGAAACAGGCAAACTGCTGTGTTTCAGTATGGCAGTAGGGCTGGTTGTGCTGGGTTTCATGATGGCCTCTGGGCTCTAACTAGGCATAAATAAATGCTTTGCCCACCTGAGAACAGGTGGTGTGGGGCCCTGGAAAAGTACAGGACAGTGGTTCTGCTACTGTCGCTTCAGTGTAGTTCTTACCAGCTCTGTAATCCAGTACGCCCTTTCCATGCTGTTCACATGATGCAAGCTATCTGTCCAGCTCAAGTTTAGTATACTGTTCCAGGCCATTTTCTTGTTCTGTATTTATGTATCTATACCTTCTACATTTAGATGAGAAACTGACCTGCTGAGACCTCAGAATTATATGGCTTCTTCCTGTGTGTTGAAGATTGCTTTCAAAATACAAATGCAGTTTATCCTGGTGCTGCTCAGTTTTTTTGTAGGCAGAATGATGAACTATTTTCTGCCATAGAGAGATCTTCAAAATCAAGTATTTACATTTGCACTTGAAATGGAAGTCTTGCCTTTCACAGCTGTGAAGCTGTCTTTTATTGCTAAAATGTTGCATTGCTAAATAGCAGTTCTGCTTTTGCTGTTACTTGAAATAGGTGTAATTGGTCAATATACAAGGAGTCTGCATAGTATCTAATCTAATACTTGCTACAGAGAGATTTTAGCATATAAGAACCAAGTTGCTGGGATCAATGTCGCCTGTGCTGCAGCATATGCTTTTTCTAAAACTCTAAATTAAAGAACACTCTTTTACAAGAGTATGCTTTGTCACTGGTAATGAGTTGCAACTGCCTGCAGAACATCTCTGTAAAAAATGCATAGTCTTGTGACAACTTGGGTGAATTTTTATTACTCCAGACCTTGTAAGCTAATTTATTTTTCTTCGTTTTAACAGTTCCACCAAGTGAGAAGAGTGATGACCATCCTTTTCTTTACTATGGTTATCTCATACTTCACTTGCATGAAAGCTGCCCCAATGAAAGAAGCTAGTCTAAGAGGACAAGGCAGCTTGGCTTACCCAGGTCTTCGGACCCATGGGACCCTTGAGAGCCTAAATGGGCCCAGTGCTGGTTCAAGAGGACTGACATCATTGGCAGATACTTTTGAACATGTTATAGAGGAGCTTCTAGATGAGGACCAGGACATCCCGCCCAGCGAGGGAAACAAGGATGCAGACTTGTATACATCCCGAGTCATGCTAAGCAGTCAAGTGCCTTTGGAACCCCCACTGCTCTTTCTGCTCGAGGAGTACAAAAACTACTTGGATGCTGCAAACATGTCCATGAGAGTCCGGCGCCACTCTGATCCAGCTCGCCGTGGGGAACTGAGTGTATGTGACAGCACAAGTGAGTGGGTAACAGCAGCAGAGAAAAAGACTGCAGTGGACATGTCCGGGGCAACTGTCACAGTCCTGGAAAAAGTTCCAGTACCCAAAGGCCAGCTGAAGCAATACTTCTATGAGACCAAATGCAACCCTAAGGGGTACACAAAGGAGGGCTGCAGGGGCATAGACAAGAGGCACTGGAACTCTCAGTGCCGAACTACCCAGTCTTACGTGAGAGCTCTCACCATGGATAATAAAAAGAGAGTTGGCTGGCGCTTTATAAGGATAGACACTTCTTGTGTATGTACATTAACCATAAAAAGAGGAAGATAGTGGATTCATGTTGTATAGATTATATTGAGACAAAATTATCTATTTGTATATATACATAACAGGGTAAATTATTCAGTAAAAAATAATTTTATGGACTGCATGTATGACTGAAGTTTATACAGTACAGTGGTTACACAATCTATTTATTGAACATATCCATGACCTGAAGGGGAACAAAAGTCATTTGCGCACAAGTTTAAACAAACAAACAAAAAAAAAATCAGCAAACAAAAAAGTCTGCATTACATTCCTCCATAACATTGTGGTTTGTCGCCGTTGCCAAGAATTGAAAATATAAAAAATTTTTAAAAAAAAGAATAAAATTGCATGCTGCTTCAATTGTGAATTAATAATAAACTGTCCTCTTTCAGAAAAATAAATTGAACCAAAACATTCTGTTTACATTTTTAGACAGTAAGTATCTTTAGTCTGTTGGTATATATGTTTACTGCTTCTAACTTCTGATAGCGTTGAAATTAAAACAATGTCAAGGTGCTGTTGTCATAGTTTTACTGTTTCTCTTTTACTTTTGAACTCCCATCAGATTGAAAAAGAAAAAAATCATTACCTTATTCTGGATTAGAAAAAAATTTGGTTTTTGTATGTTGTGAAGGTGTTTGCAATAGCAGTCCGACTACTGACAAAAAATAATAAAAAGAGGCAACTGAAAAAGAATGGTGATGTTCCACTTCACATTGTTGAACTTCAGGCTTAAAGACAACACTTATTTAACTGTATGGCGACATGCTTTTTTGGTTGTTGGGGGGGTGGTTTGTTGTTGTTGGGGTTTTTTTTGGTTTTTCTTTTTCAATTTTCAGTCTTTTGAGACATGCATTTGCTTATACTATGTTTGCTTGTGTTTGAGAATTTTTTTCCACCTTTTCTCCCTCTGGAGGGACATTGGTTGTGATCTTTAAGTATTTCACTTACCATAGAACTGGAGCTTGTCATATAGAGAATATTCTATAGTGTTGAGAGAAATGATTTTCGTATAATAAAAGACTGTGCTTGGATCAAATGTCTTGGTGAAGCACGGTGAGAGTGTCACTAGAAAAAGGGTCTAGAAAAGATCATGGTGGATCTGAAATCAGGTTCGTTGTGGGACTTTATAGCTCAGCCAGTTTGGGAACAAGTAACAGTGATTTGGGTTGACTGGGGCTATCCCAGTCGCAGTCATTACTGAATGTGGTCCTGTGCATTATGTTAGAGTGAGAGCTTGGCCATGTACATGGATGTCCTTCCCCTCCAGAGCATGCCAGCAGCCCCAGGCCTGCAAAGCTGGTAGGCAAGCTCTGGTGGCATCTCTGCCTGAAGGAGCCCTGGAAACTAGCTTGGGAATGAGAAAGAAAGGAGTGCTGCCTCTAGTAGAAAGCAATTATGTTCATGTGGCTCTACCTCTGCTGTCAGACTTCTTTTATAAAACAAATATTGGCACTAAAAAACCACTCTTGAAGTAAATGAAGAGCAAGTGCTGGAGGAGTTGGCTTAACTTGCTTAGGTTCTGAGAGACGTGTTTAGCTCTGCATTCCCCCCTCTCCTGACAGAAGTATTTCTATAAAGGCGGGTTGTAAGGCTGAGAGCTGTGCATAGCACTTGCACTGGCTACAGTGGGCTGAGAACAGAAATAGCTTGTTAGTAAGCTCACTGAAGGCTGATGCTATATTTGTAATTCCCGTAGATGAAAAATATAGCTGAACAAGTAGGAAAATACCGCAAAATATAATCTGCTTCTGAATGCTGCAGAATCTGTGGTTATTAAAACCTTGACTGGGCAAAGCTCACTGAAATATGTTGCCCCCAGTAATGCTCTTTGAAGAAGACATTTAACACTGATTTTATGTCATCACTAGTAGAAACCCATGCAGGAAGCTAACAGACACTTTCACATCAGTGGTTTCTTCTCCTTTGGGTAGAAGGGCAGCCCTTTCCAGAGGATAACTGGCTGTCATGCCAGTTGCACTGGCCATGTTCATACCAGACTGCGAGTGAGAAGAGAGGGTTGTGTGACCCACCTGAACTTCAAACTTCAGCCTTCCCCATCGATTGCTGATGGGGATTTCCCACACATAAAAACAAAACAAACAAACAAAAACAAAACAAAACAACCTTATTGAAATTCTCAAAACTTCATCTAAGATATTCTTCATGTAAATTGAATCATAGAATCAAAGAATGTTTTTTGTTGGAAGGGACCTTAAAGATCATTTATATCATGGGCAAGTATGCCTTCCACTAGACCATTTCATTCCCCTGGGGCCAGTACCTGTGTGTGTGTTGTAATTTGCATTTAGTAAACCCAACATGACTCAGGAGCTATTCTCAGCAATACTCCTAATCTGCAGCAGAGAAGTGGTGTAATGTTGGCTCCTCTCAAAACAAGGGTTGGTTGCTTTTAAGGAAAGGATGATGCTGATGTGTGAATAGCAAACAAATCTAGACTGAAAAAAAAAAGATAGCTAGGATCTGACAGTAGTCTAATTCAGGTACATGAATAAAATAACTACTAGTTCAATGAAATTGAATTTCCAAAAGAGAAGTTTTAATGCATAAATCATGCTAGAAATAAAGTTCCTTACTTCCCAAAGTTAACTATGGCTATATCCTTTACTTATAAATCCTCACCCGGCACAGTAAAGGTGGTGCGGGTGTGGCAGAATTATTAGAACAGCAGGATGGTAGGTTCAGAGGGGTAAAAGACAGCCCATGTAGCTGGGGGGGACTAAGGTACAGAGCTGGGAACCTAGAGAAACATGTCTGGTAACTACGCCCAGAGTGATATTCCCCATAACATGCCAATTCTATACTTTTTGATATAAGGTTAAACTGGCAATTAACCTGCAGTCCCATTGCTCTCCCTTGCCTGACCTTATACATCCATGGTCACAGGCTGGGCAGTTTTAGTTAAAACAGAGACGGAGAGGGGAGGGTTGGTTTTCCTTCATATCACTTAATTAAACTCTTGCTGTGGTCTGTTCGTGACAGAAGTATATGCATGTCAGCAGGCCTAGTGCTGTGTTAAAGACTCTTGCAACTTCAAGTTCATGTCTGTGGCCTTGTTCTCTATTATTCATCTTGTGTAACATAAATATTTATTGTATATTTATATAATTTTATGTTTTTTGGGAAAATACTGAAATTGGCATTAAAATTTAAAAGCAACTGCATCATATTGTAAATATAATTAAGCTATATTTAAGTGTACTGATTAACATAATATATGTTTAACTAGAGTTTTTTATGTTTTTAAATATATTTTCAAAATACATATATATATAAAACTTGGGGTTTTTTGGGGGACCATGTGACTTTTCTCTAATTGTAAAACAAACTTGAGTTTTACTATAAAGGTGTGTGTTCTTTGTTTTAAAACAATTTTTACTCTATTTTAGCAATAAAATCTCACTTGGAGGGCAGATAACCCCCTGTTTCCAAGCTGGAGAGTTAGCATTGGGAGGGGAGGGATAGCAAGAATTTACTTCACATAAAAGTTGGGGATACTTGCAGAATGATGTACTTCCATTTAATTCTAGCACAAAAGTCCTCGTGAACTAAAAGCCCATGAATGACATATATATGGTTTTACTCAAGTATAAAATAAAGAGCATAATGGATGTAAGGAGGTGCGAGTTTCTACCCTTAGTAACTAAGGGATAAGTGGGACATAAACTCAATAGCTATAGTCATGCACCTGATTTTTAAATGGCATCATTTATATTTATATCCCCTGCACTGATTTATGACCCTACAGAGTACTAGGAGTGGAATTCCTTGGATTTAACATCTTGTTAGCATTTCTAAAAGAATATTCTCTACTACAACTGCCAAGCCTGTATGTTTAATTATCCCATAGCCCTATAATAATCAATAAATCCTCATGATGAGTAGAAAACTTTCCTACAACTTAAGGAGGGAGGTGGGAGGGAGCACAAACCCAAACTCTTACAAAAAAATCTATCGCAGATTTTTCAAGAGCCCAGCACCAGCAATATCTCACAAAAACTGAGGAAATTATGCTTCTGCAGATTGTCTTTTATATTAAACACCTAGGCATGCACATTGCTTTCTTTATTGTCATCATAACGTAAGCTAACAGAAGCAGTAATGGGTACTAGAATCTTTGGGGTGTGGATGAACGGAGCTGCGTTTTGACCACACCACGTGCCTCCTCCTGGCTGCAGGAACTGGCTCTGCTTGGACCCTGCCTCCTTCCTGAGATAGGACAGAGAAGTCACTTTAGCTTTTTTAATATATGTTGATTATATGACGTGGGTACCTAGAGAATGAAATGCACACACTCAAAATACATATTTGAGCTACAGAGGAAGATATAGGTGATAACCAGCCAGCAAGCCAGCCAGTCTATTGAGTCTTCGCTCTGTAGAGGAAAACAAAGGTATTTCCATGGCTTTTCTCACTTGGAGCAAAAAAAAAAAAAATCCATAGCTAGACTTTAAAATTACTCAGAAAAAAAAATAATAGAAAACAGTAAAAGAAGATTTTGAAGAGAAGCGAAGGCTACATTGAAGTGTAACGAGAGGAGGAGGATGTTTATTTCAGTTTGTCCCAGGTGGATCTAATACACTGCTTCCACAGGCTCCTTCCCCTAATTAGGTCCTCATTGAGAAGACACCTTCTGGCAGGTCAATTAAAATGAAAAAGTAATTAATTGATGCACTTGTTTTGAGTAAATATAAGGAGCACTGATGTCTGACCTTATGAAGGAATTGGAATTTTAAAGTCAGGAAGTTTCTGTAGGAGGTGTTTTGGAAAAGGAGGAGATTTTTTTTTCCCTGAACCTTTTTTTTATAGGTAGAGTTTGTTTTTTTAGAACAACTTGCTACCATTTCGGGTACTCAGAGACTGTGGTGTTGCTATAAATCAGAGAATTTAAAGAGATAGCTTTATTTTGATGCCTATGGGAAAACAACTGGAGATAGTACAAGTGGGTCCTGCTTTTCCAGGCAAGATCTGGATTCACCTATGGCATTTGAAGTTACTCTGGGAAGTCTTTCAAGTCTTTTAAATCCTGTTAGACAGTGGAGTGGCAGAAAGCACTTGGAGGTAAACTTCTCCTTGCTACACCAACCCCTCTGTACTGAGACAAATGGCACACAGCTGCTGGTTTTTGCTTTGCTGTGCAAGGTGAGTCTCTAAAACCTGCCTGTGACCTGCTCCATTCTCCATACTGAAGTCACAGACTATGATATATATGCATTCATCTAGCTGTTTAGTCACTACTGGTGCTGCTCACTTGTCTCTGTTGGTCAGGCTGCTGCTGTGTTGTTGACTCCACGCAGGATTGCAGCCACCCCACCTGCTGCTGCAGGTCCTTTCTCTGTAGGAATAATGTGCAGAGGGAACAAGGAGTGGCAATTCCCAGTAATTGCCAGGGCCTGGGAGGACTGTGCAGGCAGCAAGGGCTTCCCTGCTGCCGAGAGTCCTCCACTGCCTCAGCTTGCAGCAGACACTGCTGATCTCATCTGAACAACCACAGCCAGTTTGCTCACGCAGGGATTTCAGAGATGAGGAGGAGGATTTGGCACAGAGCTGTGAGGCTTCTTGCCTAAATCCTCTTTTCTGCCAGCAAAGGGATGGGTTACAAGGAAGGATATGTCCTTCTGGGAGTGCAGAGATTTGCACCTCCAGAAGTGGCATCTCATGAATCTACACTCTGAAAATGTTTCCCTTTGCTAAAGGAATTCTTTCTTTACACTGTCCCCTCCTCCCCTTTAGTAAAAAAATTTGGTGTAGTTTAAGCCTATAAAGTTCAAACTGCAGTTCATGTGAGTAAACCAAGCTGTCTTCTCTTCCCGTGTTATGTTAATTATAACAGCCTTTAAAACTGCTCAGACTCTAAACAGGGGTGCAGGTACCTAGTGTACTAAATATTCCTTCAACTGTCATCTACACTGAGGGTTTTAAATTATCTTAAGAAGGTTTCTAGTTATAGTTTTTTCTGACCTTTAAAGGCCATTCTGCTGGGAGACTCATTTTTTCTCTAACCCCAACATGGTCCTTCATAGAAGTTCCACTATATTTGGACTCCAGCCTTGGGAATCTGTTATTTCAAGACAATATAAAGTATGTGTGACCATGTTTCTGTTACAAAAATAGTGCTGCAAATGTCACCATTTACTTCCATGAAACAGCCAATGAGGCCCTTTTGCTCCCAGATATTCTCTCTGCTCTTACACACAGGGATTGGTACAGCTGTAAAATTGAATGGAAGGACGTACCCAAAAAAGCTTTGAGAAAACCTAAAGTGACAGATTTTGTGAGCTTTGTTGAGAGCAAAGTGCAGGTGATGTACTGCTGCTTCCCCTTTTCGTAGCAGGCTGAACATCCCCACCTTTGCCATTCAGCAACAAATGCATACCTAAAGTCCTGTTTAGCTACAAGAAACTCAAACTGTGCGGCATCTTTCTTTTTTTTTTTGGTCCCTCTGGTTTGCTTTATTCTTAGGCTAAGCAAAATGTCTGTCCTTGATGTCCCTGTGTAGTGCAGGCCACCTGGAAAGCAAGAACAGTTTCAGCAACACAAGTATTTATTTAAAAAATAAAACAAAATCACTACATCACCTTGTAAATTAATACCTTTTTTTGCCTCATGGGAGCTACTGCTCCTGCAGGTACAGCCAAAAGGATGTTCTGATATAGGTGCAGATCTCTGCTACCAGGTGATTGCCAGTGCTGGGCTGCAGCAACAAGGTGACATGTGATTGTGTCACCTAATGTCAAATCACCTCCCAACTTGTTACAGATTTTGACCACTATTCCCTTGGGTTTGAGTAAATTAGTCTTGGAGATGCTACCGTGTGGCTGTTTAATTCTGAAGGGTGCAGAGAAAGTCTCACTCAGCTTCAGCTGAACTATTCAAAACAGCCGTATTATCTTACACTTCTTTTCCTTTGAGTTCCCCCTCCTTGCTGCCAGCTGTGCTGGTGTGGATCACTCACCTCCCCATTTCAGGGGATATAAGTTCAGACATGCCCATTCAATCTCACTAATAGCTGCTGGTGCATTCTGCTGAGCTGCACGGGTCTCCACTGGAGAGCTGTCATGGCAGGAGAGGAAAGCAAAGCAGATCTTGCTGCCAGCTTCACTTGCCCTGTTGTGCAGTAGTAGGTATCAAACGACTTCTTGTTGGCTCACTGCAAGACATGACACAGGGTAGATGACCCTGTGCTTAAATACTGACGATGGTAGTCTCAGCTCAGCGCTTCAGGAGGAATAACCCATGCCTCTGTTTTCAGAAGTCTTGTTGCAAACAAGCTGTCTAGTGAAATAGAAATTCATCACCTAAAGTGCCAAACGGCGGCTTTGTTTTCCCAGGGGAAAATAGGGCAAGGGTTTGGAAGAGGCTAATGGAAGGAAAGCATGAGTTTGTGTGTTCCCTTAGAATATGCATTACCATTAGCTTCCTAAAAAGATAAAAATCTTCATATGACTGTATGCATAAGAGGCCTTGATAGTCAGGTATTTTATTTCAGTGAGCCTGACAAGCCCAGGGACCACAGGACCCTTTTTGCCAGCTGTTAAATTCAGCTTGCACAGTGTGGGACACAGAAGAAAGGCAGACAAACACATGAAATCCCTCCATAAATCTGTCAGGTAGGCATCTGCAGTTAGCAGTAGCAGTGTTGCTCTTGTCTGTGCCTTCTCTAATTAAACCAGATATTCCAGGCATAATTCTGCCTGTCCTTACGGCTTTGTAATTTTTGCCTGCGTGGAAAGTCAGAGGAACAATGAAGATAAAGTAGTGCAAACAATAGTTATCTGAGCTAATTAGCCCTGCCTGTCACTGAAAATAGTGGATGGACTGCCTTGCTTGAACTTCCAAGGCAGTACATTAATATGAAGAGATCCTGAGATAAAGGGTTCCTGTAGCCTAAGATGATATTAGGGGTCTGCAATCCACTACCTATGTGATGGTCACCTAATAAATTCCCTTGAAGAAATACAATACTCTGTTCTGTACTTTGTAACACAACAGATACCTATGTTTTCTAATAATTGGTGCAACATCTCTAATAAAATATGTGTCAGGTATTGAGTAGGGCTGTAACTACAGTGTAATTTACAGCTTGGTGCCAGACTAATGAAATGATCACCTATGCAGTGATGTGTTGGAGCATTGCAGAACAAAGCTGCAAGCCCAGAGACCTCTGCAAATATTCTTTCTTGGAGCTTTTGTTTTTCTCTCCTTTAAATAGGACAATTTTTCCTTAATCACAGAGCCTAATTCTGCCTTTGAAAAGCACAGTGTCTACTGAATTTAGTTGGAGGATTAACAAGCACTCAATAAATCAATAGAGAATAAATCTAGCAGAAGTCATTCTGGACAGAATCAGTTTTAACTCAGGAGAAACTTGGGATGATGACTAGCAGAGTAGTGGTCTGGTAGGCAATTGCCATAAAATTGCCACATTTCCACCCCCATCCTGGGACTTGGGAAAACTGGGGACTTGGCCACCACTGGAGCTCAAGCATGAGGGTGGCCACATTGTTGATTACACTTGGTGTGGACTTCCTCAGAAATGTGCTCCTGCTCTTGCAGAGTAACGAGCAAAAATCCCCATGGCACTGGCACAGGGACCTTGACCCCACTGTGGTGTGTGCCTGTGTGGATTTCAGCCCCAGTGACCACTGACACCAGAGGAGGATGGAGTGGGACCTTGTCTGGTCTGGGAGGCTGCTCAGAGGGCATGGGGGGTAGAGCCGTCTCCTGGGGCCTGCACACAGCCACATGTGACTTCTTTCCTCTGCTTTGGTCTTCATGCTCCTAAGTTATGTGAGTTTGCCTTCCTAGTAAATTAAAGTCAGGCCAACGGTTTGTTTTGGGTTTACATAGATATATTTGAGCTACATCCAGCCTAGGGTATCCAGCAGGGATGAGAAACCTGCCATGTCTCTGTGGTACTATGGACTTCACATGGCCTCAGGCACACCTGAGCTCCCTGGCTCTACTTTCCCATTAGGTTTTGCCATTTTGCTGTTGTTGTTGTTGTGAATGTTGCTGATTATGTTTTACCAGCGGCTTTTGTTGCTGTGAATGTTGCTGATTATATTTTACCAGCGGGTTGCCAACCACAGAGCTCCACGCCTGGACACGGGCAGATGTCCTGCAGCTGCATGGCTGGCTGGGAATTGCCATTTTGCTTTGAAGCAAATGAGCTTGTTCCATCCAACAGTCTTTGTGGGAAGAGATGGGATAGTTGATCTGTGGGCTGTGGGACACGCCTGCAGAAGCACATGGCAGAACAAAGGAACAGAGGAACACGTGGCTGCACGGAGAGGCTTCTCCGCCCCAGACTCGGGGAGCGGAGGTGTCACACGGCAGATCCCTGTGGAGAGGAGCCCGCCGGGAGCTGACAGACCCCTGAACAGCATGTGATCACCCCAGAGAAGGACACTGACAATGCGTGCCACTGACGTGGCAACATGGGATAGGTCACATAACGAGACACCTTGAAAATGAGTATGAAAGCAGCTCAATTCTTTGAATAAATGATTCAGATTCCCTGCTGCTCTGGGTCCATGTATTTTATCCTCACAAATGGTGCCTTGCATCAAGGGACATGAAAGGCAACAGTGACTTGCTCCAGTGAGGATGAAGGCTCAGCTGAACTGTACAGAGGGACTGAAACAAAATCCAGGGAGCTCTGAGAAGCCCGGGAGCTGAAATAAGCTCGGGAGCTGAAATGAAGCTCGTTGGCACCATTAGCCTTTCTGCGGGACAGAGAGTAGCAGCCAAGAACCGTGGGGAGTGGTCTTTCCCAAGAGCAGAAGAAAGTCGCAGAGACGTTGGAAATGATTTTGCAAAAACACGGCAGGAAAGTCGAATCTGCAGATTTGAACAGACTCTTGCTCTGGGCAAAAGACTGTGATTCAACTTTAGATATTACTAATATTTTTGACCCTCGGACGTGGGGCGCTTTAGGAGACATGCTGTGGGACCGAGTCACATGCTGTGATGCAGCACTGACAAAGCTTTTGTGTCCGTGGAGAACTGTGTGTGAGGCGCTGATGGCACACACGGTATCTGATAACCAAAAAACAAGGGATGCGGCGTCCGTGGCATCTGCGCTGGCTGCTGCCACACCTGTTCCTTCCGTGCCGCCACTGCACGAGATGCAAGACCGTGAGTTTCTCGGGGCTGTGGGAGGAAAGCCAGAGGGAGGTCCCTGGATCCTCGATCTGTTTACACAGGGAAGGGAGCCCGATATTTC
>VZTG01010148.1:0-72823 GCA_013397845.1 Melanocharis versteri
GGGGCGGCGCCCCCTCCGCGGCACATGGCACCGCGCGCAGGCGTGCCCGGAAGGCGGGGCCGGGGGGCGGTGGCGCGGCGGCGCGGCGCAGCCAAGGGCTCCCACTCAGGGCCGTGCTGCCTGGGGCTGGCGTTTCTCCTCTCGGTGGCCGCAGGGGAAGAGTTGAGGTGGCGACTAGTGACTAGTGGTGTCCCTCCAGCAGCCGGTACTGCGGCCAACACTGTTCATCTTTGTAGGCGACGTGGACAGTGGGACTGAGTTCTCGCTCGTCGAAATTGCTGATGACACCAAGCTGTGTGGTGCCATCGACACGCTGGAGGGAAAGGATGCCATCCAGAGGGATCTGCATAGGCTTGAGAGATGGTCCCATGTGAATCTCATGAAGTTCAGCAAGGCTGAGTGCGAGGTCCTACGCCTGGTTCAGGGCAATCCCAGACACACCTACAGGCTGAGGGGACAGGTGGCTGAGAGCAGCCCTGTGGAGAAAGACTTGGGGGGTAATGGTTGATGAGAAACTCAACATGAGCCAGCAGTGTGCGCTCACAGCACAGAAAGCCGGCCGTACCCTGGGCTGCATCAAAAGCAGTGTGGGCAGCAGGTCGAGGGAATTGATTTTCTCCCTCTACTTTTGTGAGACCCTGCCTGTCTCACAGGTTCTCCCAGCAGAAGGAGGAGGTGGAACTGATGGAGCAAGTCCAGAGGAGGGCCATGAAGTTAATAAGAGGACTGTAGCACCTTCCTTGTGAAGACAGGGTGACAGTTGGGAATGTTCCTAGTTCTGTAGAAGAAACACTGAATTACTTGACACAGATGACGTAACAGTCTTTCTTCTCTTTAACTGATAGATATTTATAAAAAGAGATCTCTGATCACATAGAAAAAGATTCAGACACAAATTAGGCCAAACTGATGTTGCTTGAAACATCTCAGTTCTGCATTCCCTGACTTCCATGTGTCTGCCTTTCAACTGGAAAAATATTTTGTGGTCTTTTAAAATTTTACTATATAGATCCCACTTAACAGTTTAGATTGTCCCTGTCAGTACTAGTGCAACTTCCTTTTATTTCAGTAAAAGGGACAAATTGGCAAGAGGTCCAAACTAAGACTTGGTGTCCAGCCCATGGTTTAATTCCTGCAGGGAATACAATTTCTGGAAAGGAGAATGCTATTGTTTATTCTCCTAGCGTGCCAGTTGTTTTCTTGCACACTGTAGCCATCTCAACCACAGGGAAAATTAAGTTTTTTAAGGCAAATTAGCCAGAAAAAAAGAGAATAGGTGTTTTTTGGCACCTCTGAAGGTATCTACAGCAAAGTAGTCTCTGAAGAATTTGTCTAAGGCTCAGCCTTTATCAGAAACATGACAGATGTCAGAGAACAAAATACTATCGGACATTACATAATGCGTATCCTCTTAAGCTTTTATTATAAGAAGCTTAACAAGTGCCACTAACGGTTACACCAGGACTGCAATAATTATTGTATATTTAATGTAAGAGGCTAAAGGGTTTTTTTGGGGGGGCTTGACATTTTCCTTTTCATATTCTTCTTTCTCTCTGTAAAGATATGTTCTCAAAGGCCAAGAACATGAGATCATTGGAATACAAGGATTTAGGATGAAATCTTAAAATACTTGCAGGACATTGCCACGTTACCTGATGCCAAGGATCTCTGATCCATCTGTTTATATTAACAGTGTCCCTGAAAACCAGAGAAGGGCTTTTTTAAAAATTATTTTTATTTTATTAAGGGGGATTAAAACCCGAAGAGTAAGGCCAGACTCCTGATGTCCGGTGCTCAGGCTTTGCCGAACCAGGTGCTTAACAACAGTTGGCACCCTCACTATACAGGAGCTCTAAAAAGAAAATTCCTGGCTTCATCTACTCCCAGGCTTTTCCCGGAGGCAGGAGGCTCGGCCCTTCTTCTCACGGTCCTAACTGAGGTTCGGTCTTTTTTGTTTTTGAAGCCACCACTGCTCTTTCTCTCTTCTTACAAAGCACTCCCACACACAGAGGAAATTGAGAACTCTAATTTAAACCCGTATCTTTGAGGGGGGAAAAAGAATATATTGCCTGCCTCTCCCCTTGAGGAGCAAGGTTTGGCGGGCTGACTGACGGCCTGGGGGCACAGCTGGAGCAGCTTTGTGGCAGTGGTGCCCCGGTGCCGAGAGCTCGCGGACTCCCGGGGGAAGGCCCCGAGCTGCGGTTCGGCCGCGGGCCCGGCAGGGGGCGGCGCGCGCTGCGGCCTGCGAGCCTCGCCCGCAGCCCGGCTGCTGAGGGGCGGCAGGGACGGGACGGGATGGGAGAGAGCGGCCCTGCGCTCGCAGTGCGCGCCCTTCGGCCTCAGCGAGCCGCCTTGGCCTCCCGCACACAGAAAAATGGTTTTCTGCCGGAGAATGAAGTGCGTTTCCCACTAAAGATGCCAGTGTTTCTCCAGTGCTTACAAAGCGAGCCTAGTGTGACTAACTCAGACACGTGCGTTTCACAGGTTGACGCTTGCATTAGACCAGACGTGTTTTATTCCTGGTGACTGTGTGACATTGGAAACATTTGGGATCAGAAAACTGTAGCTAGCAGCCCTTTGCCCATTCCTTCCCTTCCGTTGCTGCAGAGCTGCCCTTGGGGACATGTTAATTAATAATAATGCCCATTAAGCTCTCAGTTGAAGAAGCAAAAGACCTTTAAAAAAGTTTCCTTTTCTCTTACGTTGTTTAGATATAGCTAACTTGCTAATTACATTTACTCCTGTAATTAAAATCAGTTTATTTCTGCAGTTGATTCTCCATACGTTAAGGTTGCTATGACAAGTGATTGCTCTATGTCATGCTTTTTGCAGATGTCAAACCACACACACCAAAATATTCTGCAGAATATGTGACCAACTAATCATGCCCTGCAGTGTCTGCACACTTTCCGGCTTCCTTAAAGTTTGCCAGGGCAGGAAGGAAACCTTGCAATGGTAGTTGTAAGGTGTATGTGCAAGCAGTTGTGTGCAAAATTGTTACCTAGCCTAAGGCTGGTAGAATGGCTGAGTAAATGCTTTGTTGCTAGTCACTGTATATTGCTTTCCAGTTTTACATCTCCTAAACCATGCTAGCTGCTAGTGGCTGTGCTTTCCTTAGTTACTCAGAAGTAGCCAGGTTTTATAGAGCCAGCCGTGCTGAGGGTGAAATGGCTTTGTGATGCTCTCATGGGAAGAGGGACCTGACCACTACTGCTGTGCCATGGCATGTCGAGCCATCTCCCTGTCAGATCAGATCGAGAAAGGTGCAAGACTTACTCCTCCAGCTTCCTTGGAAGCTGAAAATCTAGCACAGTCACCTGATGACTGTTGGAACAGGAGCTTTAAAGAATTTAATATAACAAAACCCCCAAAATTGGTAACATCTGTCAGCCTGCTCAACAAGAGTTGCATCCCTTGGTTGCTGCTCAAGAAAAAATAGCACCTGAGGTAGAGAATTGTGGAGTGGTACATACTGAAGAAGAATAATCAGGCAGTATGTACTCCACAAGAAAACTAAGCATCCCCAAATCCCACACATTTAATTTACTTAATCCGATAGCCTTTCTAGTACTTTCTGGGACTCAAAGTTTTAAATCTCTCTGATTTTCACCTACATGCCCAGAATGTCACTTCACAGAAAGAGCTTAGCCCTTTAGCTTGTCTTTAGTTTATACACACCCAAGCTGGCTAAACGTGATTGATTTTGTGTTCAGGAAAAACAGAAACATCTCTTCACCTCTGCTTTGTTCCTCTGAATCTGTAGAGACTGCAAGGCCCATTATCAGCAATGCAAGGATATAGATTTTTTTTGTGGTAGCTGGAGAAAAGTAGCAAGATCTCGCTCATCTCATGCATGACTAGCTGCAGTCTAAGATGAGATGTGTTTCATGTATTCATGTATTATTGTATCAAATAACAGGGGTTTGCAATGAAACAACTGGAAAATATCACAGAAAGTTAACAGTCTGAAAAGGGTTGGTAGATTTGAATATGTTACAATGCATTAGAAACAAATCTGTAGCATGAGGTCTCAAAGTACTTTTTATTTATCTTTAGAAATTCATTAACAAACACCTGATCTAAATTTTGTTATGATAGCAACTGCTGCAATGGGCAGCATTAAAAAAAATTTTGCTCAAAGTGCTCCTTTATATGAGAAAGTGCATATTTTCCCCAGCAATTTTTGCTAAAATATGCAAAATACCATAGCAATCTTGATGAGAATATCCCTACTTAATGTGTTAGCATAAAAAATAACTTTGCATGTTTCTGTTGGCAGGAAAACAAACTCTTTTCTATTTTCCTCCTTTTTTTTTACTGAAGAAACTAGTAACAGCTGTAGAAGTTTAGTACCATTATCCACTTAGCTAATAATTTTAGGGGATGTTACGAACTATTGGTAGGAAAAATACCATTGCTAATGGGTCATGTACCTACAGCTACAAAATAGCAGAGCAAATGGATTCCTGTTTTCAGTTGCTCTAAGCAGAGCATAAAGACAATTCTGTTGAGCATAGAATAAATAATAAGCTTCAAGTAACTGACATTTACTAGTATGTCATAGAATCATTTTTACAGTCATAGCTGAAATTGCATTTGCTAAATTGCTTTCATGAAGCAGGCTTTTCCTTCTGATAGATTCTCTACTTCTAAAAGTATAATTCACCTTCCTGTAAAAGCACTGATCCTAATCTTTAGTCTGCGTTAAGATGACTAGATCTTCCAGTTTTAATTATGAAATCCTTTATCTTAATACTCTGCAGAGTTGCCCATTTGACCCCATTCCACTTCTTATTTCATTTGCTCTGTGGCACATAATCACCCTGTAAAAGGAACAGCACATGGTCAAAGGGCTCTGTTCAGAGGTGACTTACATGTTGCCTGCTGCCAGATATAATGTAAATTGCACTAAAAAATCAATATATTTCTACTTTGTAACTTATATAGCATCATTATTTTTTGAAGTAGGTTGTCCGCTGTACCACAGAGCAGTCTCTTGACACCAGGACCTTTAAACCAATTATGGAAGTGGAGAAAGACTATACTGCAGATTTGGTCCTGCCCAGAAGCCGTGTTGGAATCCTTGTTGGAAACGTCAGTGAAAAACGATCAGCAGGAGAGGAAGATAAATAGGACTACCTGCTTTCCTTTAATAGGCACGGTGTTTTTTCTGATGAAAGGCATAAAACCAAAGGGCAGAAGGAGGCTATTTTTCTTATCAATAGTCTATGCTGTGAAAAGCAAAACTTGAAGCACAAGAAACAGAATTGCACCAACAAAATGAAGAGAGGTGGCACACGAGGATGGCAGATGCTATTCTTTCTTCAGAGCCTTGAAGCAGGCTGTCTGTTTTGTCATTATTTCTAGCCTAGGATTTTGCATGCTACTGCTTCAGCTGGGTATTTTCTGTTATTACTTCCAGTATCTCCTTGGTAATCACAGCTGGCATCCTTGTTCACTGCCAGAATATGTGCTTGTACTTTTAGGCACTTTCTTCATATCCTCTGGTTCATGTTTCTGCTGGCACTTGAGATACTTTCAAGTGATGAGTCTTTTTAGCTGTTACTGTTCAGATACTGAGGTTGGTTAACTTATGGGGAGAAAAAACAGCTTCAGTGAGATATTTTGAGCTTTACTGAGGACCTTGCTTGTCCCAGCTGTGGTGGCTCATGATTCACTCAGGCAGGCCGCTGACACCAATGGCAAGCTCAGCACTGAGGCCTTTGGTGTGTGGAAGATAACCCTGTATGCTGCACCCTGGAATCCATGCTGCAGCCAGCACAGGGGTATTTGGAGGGGAAGGAGGAATTCTGATCACAGAGATTAATAGATGTAAGAGCAAGTGACAGCAGAAGAAAGCCTTTTGGTTGGCTTTCTGTTTGTACGGTTAGTCTAAATTGGGGAACGCCTTTTTAAATAAACAAAAGAAAGCTGGGGCTTTGGATCATGACGAGATGGAATTTTATTGTAACTTCTTGTTTGAAGAGATATAGTCGTGGGTAAAGCTTTTTGTTTGAGGCAGATCAGCTTCATAGCAAGTTGCGCTGTGCATAGGGGTTTTTTCCCTTTTAATTGCAGAAAAAAATTTGTTCTTAGATTGGCATGATCATGTGTCCAAGGCCTAATTGTGACTCTGGAGTGATGGATGGCACAGATAAACTCTGTGAAATTTCTGGGCTATTTGAATTGGGACGTCTAATGCCTGACCTGAAAGTACTCGTTAGTTTTACAGCTCTGTAGTGCTGTAGTAGCTGAGGGGGACAATGATAAAAGGCCTTGAGAAGTGTCCTTCTGTTGGAGTCTTACCAGCTTCCCTGGCTCTGGTGTTGAAGGGTTACCATCACTGCACAGTATCTCACATGAGAGAAGAGCAGTGTCTCAGAGAGCACAGTGCTCACCACTGGCAACTTCTGCCTTTTCATTATAATCCACTGTGATATTGCATTATTGATTAATGCTGTTGAAAGCCGTCCCTGCTGGTGTCTTATGTTCTTACTGAAAAACACTTAATATATCAGCTACATCTAATTGAATAGCAAGAGGAATGAGTGAAATACCATTTATAAGCACTCCCTTTATAGTCATTGACAAAAATACATATGTCACTGAATATTGAACCCATCCTGAAGGCATAAAATTTCCAAATATAATGGGTTTTTTTATATTTTACTCAATTTCTGCTGGATGTGGTGCTGCTATTAATGTTCTGGGGACTCACATGCTTCATTTTGTGTAAGGACTAAAAGTATTCTTTCCATTTAGTTAAGCATTACCGTGTCTCAGAATGATTGGTAAATATTATTCTAATTATGTGCTGAATCTGTAAGTTGAACTGCATAGATGTTCACTGAAATAGCAGAATTTCTTTTGAATTCAGTGGTGGAACTATAAATAGAAATTAGCTGATTTTTAAATATTGATATTACAATGACTCCAGAAGGTATCAGTCAGTATTAGGGCCTCATTATGCTAAACCTTCTACACAGGCATGTGAAGAGAGAGAAAAAGTTTTGGCTGCGAGTACTTTGTGTGGTGAATAGCCAAGAGAAGTGCAGAGAGAAGAAGGTATTAATGTTTCTATTTTGAAGCCCTTAATGACATGCCTTAACTTTTGTTCAGCCCAGAAGTAGTTAGACAGACTACATGATCATTAAAGCTCCCTTCCATCTGAAAATAATCTATTCTGTTTTATTTTGTAGTATTTTACAGACAGAATGCAAAGAAAAGTAATTTGCCTAGGGCTGCTGTGTTCCACCAGTAGAAAAAAAAAGCAGATTTCTAAACTATGTTCTAGGCAATTTCTAATAGTTTATTTTGCAACACCCTTTTGGTCTTTGAGGAAGGTTTCCCTGCTTCCCCCTCAGCATGTAATTTGATACAGAATTTGTAAGATCATTCCCCATCTTGCCCTTTCTCATCTCCTTTCCAGAGACTTCAGTACTTTGCTAATCACTTTCATTCTCTTTCAGCCTCAGAAAGAGAAGTTCCAGAATGGAATATGGATGCTACATGTGACGTAAGTAACTATTATCATCTGTCTCACCTACTTGTCTGACTTTAAATAATTAAACAAACAAACAAGCAAAAAGATAATTACAGGCATCTGAAAGAAATAATTTGAATGGAAGTAACATTCATTGCCATTCCTGGTGATACTGACGTGACATATTAGGGTGTTTATACATCTTTCAAAACTTGCTTGTGATTCTTTTATGTTAAATAAGTAATGGGGCAGGTACGACTCTTAGGCAAAAAAGACCACTGCAGATTAAATCACAATATCAAGGTAAGGCTGTCATTGTGCAAGTCTCTGGTGCCCTGAAGCTAACGTGCACAATCTGTTTTTGCAAGTGCTTTCGTATTTTTGTTCTTTATTATGAACATATACAGCATGTAAGTTTTTTTAGTATTGGCTGACTCTGGTATTTTGTAGTCACGATTGTGGTATTTAAACAGGAGATGATCTGTTCTGCACATGGAAAAGGGTCTGTGTTGAAGAGGAAATAATTTTTGAAAGTTGCTATTTTTTGGCAAGAGGATGTTATGTTTATTTCTCAAAGAACGTACTCAGTGTTCATTATGTTCATGTACAAACCCATGATGATTTGAATCTGATTTCTATTCCGTACCTAGGAAGCATTATCACTGTGTTAGAAATGCAAGTATGCTATTAGATTGCAAAGCTCTTACATGTATATAGTCTCATCTATTTCTTTTTCAGATGTATAATATTACTTCCCAGTTTCACTCTAGGAGCTGTGATTACTTAGATTAAATGAGCGATGTCACTTGAATAGCAACTTTCATAAATAATGGGGATCTTTTTATAAAACTTCATCATATTGTTAATATCCAAAATGCATTTGGTGTGGTTAAACAGCACATTGCCGTTGGTTAAGAAAATTCCTTTCAAAGAATTTGGCTGGCAGTGATTTCTAAAACATACTTCAATACTTTCTGAAAATCTTGACATTTAAGCATGACACAATTGTAGTATGAAGACGTGTTTGTTGAGGTGAAAGCAATGAAGATTTGAGGGGAGAGAGTATTGCTGTTATCTCCTGAATAAATTATGAATCAGTAAGTTTCTTGATGGAGAGCAAGAGTCAGGGTGAAGGTGAGAAAGACAAAACAAAACAGTCTGTAGAGGTGAGAATTAATCCAAACAGATGTTAAGGCAAGGAGGAAGTACTTGCTCTCTGGCTGAGATCTTTAGATTTGCTTCCATTGGATATGATGGAATTGCATAAGGACCTAATTCTGAGCTCCATGGTCAAGGCACTGGTTTGACATAATAAAGTTAAGGAAGCTCTCTGCGTGTGATCTAAAGATAGGTAAGTCCAAACATAGTAATCTTTTGTTTCTGTTCAGCCGTTTTGGGAACTTCTGTTTCTATTCAGCAGCTTTAAGTGAGAAGTGTACTGCCCTAGGCACAATTGCCTGCCAGCAGATGGGTCCTACAAGGGGGAGGTATGGATATCGGGAGCTGTGAAAAGTTAGGTGGGATGATTCGACCCTGAAGGAATCTTAACACTCCCTTTCACTTCTCCTTGCCCACCAACTTCAATAAACCAGTGCACAAAAGCTGTTTGGAAAACAGCCAATTCAAAACAAAACTTTATTTGTGTCGTTGTAGTTATATGAATGCTGAGCAACACCTACAATGAAGCAAACTGTGGAGGAGCTGTTGTGTCCTTTCAGAAACGTTTAATAGAGTTCCATAAAAAAAAAAAAAAAAGGTAAAAATTCTTTGGTAACAAGTCTAGCCTAGAAACTTTCCACAGCAGCTTTCCACGATGGTTTCAGAGTAATTTATGTTGTCAAAGTGAAATATCAGCAGAAACTGTGACTTCCATCGGTATAAAGTGACTCAGTGTGATATCATGGTGATAGCACTGTGATACCATGGTGAAAAAACACACAGGAACCTCTGTTACACTCGTGTGAATAGGGGTGCAGAACAAAAAACCACCACTGAATGTCAAAGATGTGGTTCTGTCATAGGTATTAGCCCATCTGGCCTGAGATGATGACATAAAATTGTGCAGTGTCTTTTGACTTAGTAGGTCTTTGATAGTTGATGCTTTCTGAAGCTGTGTGCCAAACAGAGTACCACTGTCTTTCAGTTCATTTAAAGTGGCAGATGAGGAACACCTAGAACCCTTCCCATGTGCTCTGGCCCAAGCTAGTCCTGGAGAAGACAGTGAAATGTGTGCACGTTGGCTATCATGTCACCCCAGGAGGCACAACTCCAGGGCTGTAATCCTTATCACATGTACATCACTAATTCCTTTCTCTTCAGTGGAGTTTCACTGCTGTTGTGAGGAACATCAACTACAATTCCTGACTGTTGGAAAGCAACCAGAAATTTGGTTTCTATAGATGAAACAGTAGTTTAAAACACTAAGTCTTTGAACATCAACAGAAAGCTGGATATATAAGCCTAAGTTTTATGGCTTTAAATTTTATAATTTTAGTGTAGCCTTATTTCTAAAATGGATTTCACTCATGTTACCACTGTGTAGTAATGTTTTACAGGCACTGTTAATTCTTATCCAGGATTACAAATATACCTAAGAATGAAATGGAAGTATATGTTATGGTATTACTTTATGTATTTTTGGAAAACATTAAAGTCACATAACCTTATAACTAATGATTTCATTTAATTATACGGTTCTACATTTTCATCTTCAAAGAAATCTGCGGACAATGGCTAATTCATCCTTGCAGCAGCCCTTTGAAATAGGTAGATAGACGTAATTAATCCCATCTAACCAATTCCTTGCCCAAGGCAATAAGTTGAATCAATATTTAAACTAAGATTAGAGGTCATTCTTACTCTTTGATCATTTCACTAAACTAGCAGTTCCCAAGTTTCCTTGCTGTGATAGTTTAGATGGACATACGCTTTGGCCTGCACCGGATCTTCATTCTCTATCATTCACCTGTCTGCCAAAATGCTTCCTGTCCCTCTTCCCCTCAGAAATGACTTCCAGTCCAGTCAAGCCACATGTGGAATGTCCTACTTTTCACCTCCAGAATCCCGTACCTGGCTTTTCCTTGCTTATTCATATCACTCCCTGACCAACTCCTCGCATCCACAGTCCTCCTCCCACAGGTTTTCTGTCCTCCAGGTGCCATTGTCCCTCTCCGGTGGAGCTTTGCTTCTGTGCTTGGAGTGCACATAGCATCCCCTAGTGAAAGACCATCTCTCTTCCCCTGCCCCTGGCTCCCCCCAGCAGCCATGAGGAAGCTCTGCTGGTGTAGCTGCTTTTCTCTTCTAGCTGGCTCACTTTTGTATGGTGAGCAGAGGGAAGATTGAAGGTAAGCCTTGCACCATTAAATAGCACACACTGTTCTCATAGGCCATGGCCCATACCAAGGTGCAGCCTGCGGTTCAGGTGTCTGTTTTTCTACGTGGAGGTTCCTGAAAGGCTTTGCAGCCCATTGTGAGTCACAAAAGCAGTTTATAGGGTCAAGGGTAGGCATCGTCATTCGGGTAATATTGACGTCTAAGGAAGTTCATGAGTGTGGAACCAAAGAGAAGCTATGTAGTAAAAAAAGAATACTAATTGCCTTGAAAATAGACTAATGATAATATTGACTGGAGTGAGGCAGGTCTGAGCATGATATTGACCAGCAGGGATTGTCAAACGACAACAGTTGTCTGTGGCAGACTGTGATAATGTCCTGATTTGACAGAAGAAAATAATTTTGCATAGCATGTAGTGATGGGTATGGTACAAGAAAAGAGAGGAGAAAACAGTGGAAAAGGAGATTCGCATCTCATGTCATCAAAGATTGGCATGAAAACCTGAGAAATAATGCCAGAACCTGGACTTCCCACTGTGGTAGTGTTTAACATCTGGTCAAATCTTACTTGGCTATAGCTTTTCTTACTTGATAGGAAATAAGAATTAATGTGATGTATCCTGTAAGTTTAGATTATAAAGCCACATTTGTATTTGTGCTTTGATGTAATATGTTGGACTAGAAAAGGTATTCACAATGACTATAGGGAGTCTGCTCCCCAACAAATTAGTGAAGGGACCAGAAGTATTCCTACAGGCAGCTGATCTGGCTGTCCTCAGTTGACATGCCCAACTTTTTTTGTGCTCATCATTTCCTTTACTTTATAGATAATGTTATGTCTTCATGTGACTGCCGGAGAGAGAAATTAAGAGGATACACGGAGAACCTGAAATTCTTCAGCAGCATTGCACAGTAGCTAAGGATATATTCCAAACCTGATGCACTATTGAAAAAAACTCTGATTTATCTCAGCATTCCTAAAAGTGTAATTTTCTATGTGTGACTGCATAGCTATGTCTTCTGCTTGTTCAATTTCTTTTAGAAAAATGTTTGATGCTCTGCCCCTTACTTTCAGGCCCTCTGCAGCTGACTAAAAGGGCAGGTAGCTTCCTAAGATAGACAGCCTGACTCAACCACAAATTGACTGAGCTATGACTACATAGAATTTTATGTGGTGCAGAAGGTCAGATAGTGATCGTAATTGTCCTGCTTGGCTTTAGATCATTGGATTTACTCGGGTACTAAGTCTCTCCATTCAGCATGATTCAAGAGAGTAAAATCTAAATCTCTATAAAATAGGAATTGTCCATTCAACCAAATGGAGAATGGCTGAGTATAGACATATGGCAAATTCATTTTTTGCAGGCTGTTGATAATCTGAAAGAACATGTAGTAACAGAACAAATCAGCATGATGGTGGAGGTTCCCCCGCCACCCACAATGGCTGATATTTTGGGGCATATAAACACGAGTGAGTTACAATAACACATCCCTTTCAATCTGAGTAATTTTCACTGAAATCCAAGATGACTGGATGCACAAAGCCATAGTGTTCTTTCTGGTTTAAAATGATTATATACTGCAAATACATGCTGGAGAAGGCAAATCACTTAAGGACTTGTCTTGGAAGAAGTAGCTTAGTGAAAATATCAATGACTGTCAGTTTCCTGACATAGTGCAAATGTTAAATGACAGATAACCTGGGATCACCCAAACTAGATGGCAAAGCTTTATTGTATGATGTCGTTAATGAAATCCTGCCTTTTGACAATTGAATTAAAATATTTTTTTCACAGCAATTTTGAAGTTTGCTGTTCTGATATTTTCTCTTGCACTTACATGTGCATAAGTTACATAGAACAAATGTAGTGGTTCATATTTGTTGCATAAAATCTTGAAGGACATTTTCTTCTATTTTAGGATCATATTTTTTTGATATCTGGATTTAAAGACCTGAGAGCAGCTGATGAGCACAAGGCAAAAGCCTAGTCCCGCTGAAGTGTTACCAGGTACTTCCCCTGCAGTGAACAGGATCCTCTAAGATGATGACTGCTGAGATATATTTGGTGTTCTCTGTCTCTCTCGAATGGACAGGGGAAAATGAAATGTCATCTTTTCATTATGCAAGATTTGCAGGCAGTTTACTGTGTTTGATGAATTCTTACAGCATATGCAGATGAACACTTCCCACCCTCTCTCCACAGATCTGGCACACAGTAATCACTTGTTCTGTATTTCTGTGCTGTATAATGGCTACCTCTGCTCATAGAAATACAGCCCTCAAAACTGAAGCAAAGGTCCCTAAAGGCTTCACTTTGCCAAAGGTTAGATCTGTCTCCACCTTTGAGGCCAGGACATGAGAGACGGACTGGTGGTGTCTTCTCAGCTTTAAACCAACCCAAAGGCTAGGTGGCAAGTAATAAAGTCTGCTGTCCTTTCTGTCCTACAGCAAAGACCAAGCAAGACCATTATTCCATTTTGTGTGGGCTTTCACCTTCAGAGTCACAGAATTCATGGAGCTTTGAGCTCCATCTGACCAGAGTGACTTTGCCAGGGTCCTACCGGAATTGAGGTAGTCCTACAGAACCAGTTTCAGGTAAAAGGAAGCATGTTAAGCACTTTCAGTGAAATTCAGCTTATTGCGGAGAAGACACGTCCATCAGTAGGGTGCATCTTAAGGTCAGCTATGCATAACCACAGCCTTTTGTAGATCTCCTTTTTGCTTCTCACATGTTAGGCGTAGTACTTCCACTCCTTCCTTTTCCCTTTTTGTTAATGTAAAATTCTGTCCACATTTGATTGTTCAAGAATATTTGTTATTCAGAGCCTGTAGATACCTGCAAGATAGCTTCCTGTCTCTTAGTGTAAGTAGTACTAGTGATGCTCGGGTTACATCAGAGTATGAGCAAGAAACTTTGTGATCAAGTCGGTGGCTAGAGTGCCAGGTGTCAAATGCTTATGCTGAGGACTATTTTTCTCCATTTATACTACTAGTCCCATCTTCATTGTGGGACTGGTATTTGGACAGGCCTTTGAAAATGTTCTAACTATCCTACCATTACTTGGAAACAAAAGGCAAACCTGAACTTTCTAACTGAAATGTCTTTCACTGTGAGGAATTGTTCATATATATATCTATATTTATCTCTTTATCATATATAATATCTACTTGTATACCTTATGCATAAAATAGGTGTATGCATGTCCATCCACATATATATAAAGTGCATACATTGGCGTTGCCTCCAACAGTAAAATACTTCAATTGTGGTCCAGACAAAATTTTAAAAACATTTTGAGGAGTGGTTCAAAGGATTTAAGTTGTCAGCCTTGAGAATTGCTAAGCATGCATGCTTAGTACACTGTAGAGATCAGACTCTTTAATTATCTTAAGTTCAATCTATAGAAGTGAGAATACCTTAGACTAGTAGACACTTGCAAGTTTGGTTTTCACAGACCTGCTATAGTTTGCAGTCAGTAGCTTTGCAGATGAAGCTGTTCAAAGTCCAGATTTTCAGGGAAGCTCTTCCCTCTCTTAGACCAATCCTATGACTTATCTGATGAATTGAAGACTTGATTTAGTTATAAAGCAATCATCTGCTCTTGCGCTGGGTTGGGCTTCAGTTAGATCAGCTCTCCAAACCTCTGCCTGATCATGCTACGCCAGTGTAAAATCAGGTAGAAACATGTGACAAGGCTTAAGAAAGAGATTTAACTCCTAGGTGTCTATAGGATTTCACCCTCCATTTCTAGTGTCTTCTGTGCCTAAGAGCAACTTGTCTTTCTCTTGATTTTGCCCCCAGCCTGTTTTGTTTTTACCTGCAGAACAGTGCAAGTAGATACCAAAAAGATAATAAGCATGTAACATACTGTAGAAGTGACATAAGAAATAAATTAGATCAGTGCTGCATCCCTTTACTCTGCTGTGGATCAGCTTCAGCTCAGCCTGACTAGAAGTTCTTTAACAGCATCTGGCCACCCTTCCCACTATGAACCTGAGAAGACCTCTGCCTTCTCCACTCTGCTGGAGATTTTGAATATCAGCATTTTCTCTATGCATACTGAAAGCAAGCCAGAGAGTTACCTGCAGAAAATCAAAGGCAGAAATTCCTGCAGTAAAGATGGTTTTTTAACTTTTGCTCCCAGTCCTTGCATACTACATGATATTTAGTGATCTAACAAGTCTGACACCATAGCCCCTGCCCAGGAAATAAAATGGTAGTATATTCTTATCAGGGATGAAGGATATTGAAATACTGGAGAAAAAGTTGAAAAAAATGGGGGTATTTTTAACAACGAAATAAATCAAGCTACTTGAGTTGCCCAACCTTCAATTTCAAACTTTCGTGTGAAGTTTTCAGAGTTTGTGTAGCAGCTTTATCTTGCCTGCTGTGCTAGGGGAAATTAGAATAGTTAGGCATTTTTATAGCTATTTGCTTCTCCAGCAGCAACATAAGTCAATTTATATTTTTCATACATTAAAAATACTGTTGTCCATCTCTTTTCTTCATCAGCGGTGGCTTTAAAGAAATACCACTAGAGGGCAAGATGACAGCTGTAAACCATCTGAATTTTGGGACTTCAGTCCTCCAGATGTTGAGGTTGATGAGAAATTATTAATTCCAATGGTGCTAAAATAAACCTTAAAAATCCATTTGCTTCCTCAAATTCTTAAAAACTCCCTCAAAGCCCCTAAATATGGAAAAGAAGCTATTTCATTTAAGCTAACATGCTATTAATAACTGTCAAATGTAATTTAAAAAATTATGTATTGTTGATCAGTTTTATAAAACAAGAATATGCAAGCATCATGTCACATGTCCCTCTGAAATTGCCTGGAATTCTCCAATGTAAATAAATGGCAGATCTTAGCAATTCTGTTAGTTAAACAAGGTATTTCAACATACATACAGCATACATATACACACATCTATCTGTGTCTTCAAATACATTTCCCTCTACGTTAACAATATAGATGGAGTGCTGACAAACATAAAAAAGCTGAATTTGATTCCTAATACTGTTTTATTGTTCCCTAGAGCTTCAAAAAGCACTTTAAAAAGTACCTAATGCAGTCCTACAGCCAGAGGCTTAGAGCTTGTAAGATGCCATAAACAAAGCCACAGTGATCCTGGTCAGTGCTTGAGTGAGAGGCCTCAGAGGCAAGAAAGGAGTCTGTGGGATGCATGTATTTTTTGCTCTTAATCCTGCTGCTCTTTCAGTTTCCCACAGAAGTTCTTGTATTTCAGTTTGTTCTCATAATGAAACCTCTGTTTCCTTTTCTTCTTATATTTTAAAAAGAAAATTGTATGCAACAGTCGGAAAAATCCTGAATTACTAGCCGATATTTTATTCTAAACACTATGTGCATGAGACTTCAAAGGAAATAATAAGCAGTGTTTATAATAAAGTCTTTAGCATGTGGCTTATTATTTAAAGGATGCTGTGGAAAACATTTCAGTTACCGAGCTACTGTGCCCTCGACCTGGAGCCTTTTCCCTCTGATTTTGTCCCACAAGTGCGCATAGCTGTGATAGCACTTTTTTGTTACACTTACACAGTATTCTTTGCTTTACAGGTCCCTAAACAGACTTCATGAGGTATACAGCATGTTGATATAGTAAAGGGGTTTGCTCTAGTAAGAGTTGTGCATTAAGCCTCGGAAAAAATAGGACTTTCAACAAAACTTTTGGAGACTTCTCCTCGTGGAACACCCTAAAACTTTGAGCTCTTCTTTTGTGGCAGAGTGGGCCTGTAACTCCTGCATGTCCACACACCAACACCCTTTAAATCCTGAGCCTGGCATGTCAGGTCCAAAAGAAGTAGACTTTTGTGTCTGGTAGGTCCTTGTGGGCAGATCCTATTGGCCACAAGTCCAAGAAAAGACAGGGAAACTCACAAGACACCTGGTTTTATTTCCAAACATGAAATTTTTGAGGTTTGGAGAAAATGTTTTGTCTTTCAGATTTTCATATTTCATACAAGAACCGATGAAGCATGAAAAGCACACCTTGGAAAATTAACCAAAGCCCTAATTTTCTGCAAAAAGACTGCTTCAGTAGAAATATTTTCATCAAGCTGTTAGAAGCATAAGCCCCCCGCTGCTGGTTCAATATAGTGCTCTGCTCCAAATTGGAAAAATGATAGTGTATTCTTAGACATTTGTATACATCCTATAGACACAAGTCAGGTTCCAGCAGAAGTTTGTCTTCATGCAAGATGTTAGTCCCTTGAACTTCACTGAAAGCTCTTACTCCCAAGTAAGAGCTGCGAGATCTGCTTCCAGCTCTTAACACTCCTTTTGCCTGATCTCTCTCTGAGTTAATAAGAAGCTATTAGAACTTCATGACCAAGATGCTCCTGTCAATATTAAACTATAATTGATCCTCAACTTCACCATTTATATCAACAACAAAGTAACATGTACATTATCATTTTGTAACACTTGCTTGAATTGAGCAGTGGTTTGCATCAAACTTTTTTTATGCTAGTGATATTATTGCAATTCCTTTCATTTTATAAAATAATTATAAATCATGACAATCCTGCTATGAGTTTGGATAAAGTATTTCATGCCTCTCTTTATTAATCCTGTTGTCAAACTATGACTGGTCTCTCTTAGTTCCTGTTGCTTTGGAAGCTAGTTACATGTCTTCATTTGTAAATTGCTTGTCTTTTTTTAAAAAAAGAAATTATTTTAATTTTCTGTGTTATCACTAATATGCTATGTCTAAGAGCTCTGTTTCAAATTGGTAAGCTGCAGCTTCTGAGTCTTCTCAGCTTTCTGAAAGCTAATTAACTCATAATTCAATTTAGAGCAAGAATTTATCAGTAGAAAGTCATAATCAGAGAGGAAGGATAGTGTAATGACTAATGAAGTCTTTTTTCAAGGTTTTTACCAGTCTTCCTTGGTGACCTTAGAAAATTTGTGTATAAATACTCTTATTTTCTTTTTCTATATCTGTTTTACCTAGAGAAGTATTTTGATCAAGGACTATCGCTGTGCATGAGAATGACTTCAAAATGCTGCTGTCATGATAGTACTCTTCAAATATATATCATGTTGCCTTTGAGTCAGTAATGGGTCTCGGGAGCTTTTCCTAGCATAACCGGGGTAGAAGGGTCCTCTGTTATTTAAGGTCTTGCAAGTAAGGAAGTAGAAAGCATGGAAGAATCTTTCAAAGTCCATGGTAATTAAGTTTCCACTATAAAATTTTAATGCAGTACAATTGTGGTTATTTAATTGTAGCTTTTAAATGGCATTTTCATTTGTTTTAAGATGCATCTGTCTAGTTAATGAGGCTGAGAAGGAGCTTACATGGATATCAATTAAGTCCATGTAATTTTTAAAAATAGTTGTTTAGGGAGATAAAATGTAGAACATCCATCCCATGACTTTTCCTCTAGATACACTGTTAAAAACACATCTTTATCTAACATCCAGTAATTGCCTAGTTAATGCCAAAAATCTGTTAGGGTGCTTTGTCTTCTGTACCATACACAGACATACTGAGTTATTTTTACAATGGAAGGCAGCAGGGAGTCTTATTTTAGTAATACCTGTTTGCCACAGTGCGAGATTTCTGGCATTAATCTGAAAAAGGCTGTTTTATTGTTGTCAGGGGTTGAAATGCTTTTGAAAGTTACCAAGCTGACAACTTTGGAGACTGGCATCCTGTTTTTATCTGTTGGATGGGTACCCCACTGGCAGTGACTGCTCAAGCTGTCCTGCATTGTTCTATTGCCAGGCAGTAGTAGAAGGCAAGTACTACAGGCAGACGTAGAAGGTCCACCCATAAAAAGGAGAGAGACAACCTTCATGACTTCATATGGAAAAACAGAAACAGTTCTGCAGGGCTTCTAAATACTATAATCTTCTGTTGGAATGACACTCACACCACCATGTTTATTTACATCTGTCTTGACTGGTACCAGTTGATGATAATTAAGTCCATTGAAATAAGATATTTTCTCCCTAATTTTTGTATAGTCAGTTTTGTGAGGTCAGTTCTGCCAAAGTAAAATTCAGAGCTGGAGCCTAAAGTTATCAACAGCAAATCTCTAAAGTCACTCCACACTCCCCATCAAATTGCAAAAGGTTGAGTATCTCTACAACAGGATAAGGCTCAACTCACCAGTCTCCCTACAAGCCCTAAAAGTGATTACCTTTAGACATTCTCCTAAACTACCTGAAAGAGAGTTGTACTGAGATGGGAGTTGGTCTCTCTTCCCAAGAAACAATTAATAGAATAAGAGGAAACGGCCTCAAACTAGAGGAGGTTTAGATTAGATATTGGGAAAAAATTTTCACTGGAAGCGATGGAAAGCTTTCACAGCCAGCACTGGAACAGGCTGCCCAGGGAAGTGGTTGAGTCACCATTCCTGGGGATATTTAAAACCATTGAATAGCTGGCTTTGGAAGGGATCTTTAAAGGTCATCTAGTCCAACCACCCTGGCATGAGCAGGACATCTTCAATGAGATCAGGTTGCCCAGAGCCCCATCTAATTTGACTTTGAATATTTCCAGGGGTGGGTTATCTACCCACCTCTCTGGGCAACATGTGCCAGGGTTTTACCACCTCATTGTGAAAAAGTCTTCCTTATATCTAATTGAAATCAACCTTCTTTTGGTTTAAAACCTAAAAAGTTTGTTCCCATTTTTGTTGTAGGCCCACTTGAAGTATCAGAAGGCTACAATAAGGTCTCCCCAGAGCCTTCTCTTCTGCAGGCTGAACCATCCCAAGCCTCTCAGCCTTGCCTCATGGCAGAGCTGCTCTATCCCTCTTATCATCTTGGTGGCCTTTCTCAGGACTCACGCCAACAGGTCTGTGTCCTTCCTGTGACATACATGTGGTAATTAGGGACATGGTTTGGTGGGACTTGGAAGTGTTGCATTAATGGTTGGATTCTTAAAGATCTTAAATGTCTTTTCCAAGAAACTGATTCTATGAATCTATGATTCATAGAATGTTCCAGTTCTCTCCCCAGGAAACACTGTACAAGATAAAAGTTGTATGGATAATGTCGGTCTTGTGAGTGCACTTTTTCGTATCTGCTTACCAAAATACTTCAACAGAGGAATGCCTTGGTACTTTTTTAATATTCTGGATCAATGTATTTGCATTTCTCTGAGTACTGCCCAGGACACTGACACTAATGAGTCACATATTCTTATAGGATTAATATATTTTAATTTTACCTAGATATTCTGAGTTTGTAATACAAGAGAAATTAAATTTCAAGCAAACAAAAGTGCTCAGTTTAAAAATGCCCAAATAAATACTATTTACTATTGTAAATATTTAATAACAGCCTAGCTACAAATGTTAAAGAAAACCATCAATTGATCCTAAGCTTTTATCTGGAAGTCATCTGGCTCACAAGCCATAAACACTGACTAGTCCATATGATCCATATGATGTAGAATTTGCACACAGTATCTGCAAATACGTTGCATTCCTGGGAGAAGGTATATTAATGTTGGACTGGAGAAGAGTGAGTGCATTTCTTTTTAATCCTTTTGATGATGCCTACAAGGGAGCAGGAAGGTACTGGGACTGGGTTTTCCACTGAGATTTCTGCCTTCTTTGTGACTACTGACCCTAAACTTTTTCAAGGTGGAGGTTGATCCTCATAGACTGCTTTTCCTTGTATGGAAATGTTAATGCTCCTTTTACAGTCATCTCCTCTCTTACGGTAAACTTGGCTTGTTTGTCATGGCTTGTCTAATCTGTTAGCCAGTCTTTACTGTAGTGAGAGGTAAAATGCTCTTCCTAGCCTGGCATTCTGTAGAATTCATCCTGAAGCCATTCTGTACAGAGCACCTTATATTTACTGCGTGATACAGACATGTATCAACATGGGATTAGAGCGGCATCTCATTACTATGACCCTCTAGAGACTAGAGGGTTTGATGATCAGTTTGAGATAGCTAATTTCCAAACCTTGTCCTTAACTGGTACAGTGATGCTACTGCACATGCATACACATGCTCATTCCCTGCCCAGCAAATAGCCCATTCACTGCCTGACACTTTTCTTAGTTAACTAGCCTCAACTTTTTTAAGCATCCCTTTCAATTTCCTCCTATAAGGTACATGCAACCAAGGTTATGAAGCTTTCAGAAGTCTGGGTGTTAGATTGAAGCACGTGATGTTCAAGCATCAGACACTCAAGACAACAGCTTAAAGTTGTAACTTTCATAATTACTTTTCCTTTCTCAAATAAGAAATCTTTATTCCTGTTTAGGATCCATGTAGTCACATATTTCACAGAAAATGTTTTGCTGGTCTTTGAACTGCAAACTCCTTAGGTCTCCATAGGAACATACATTAAAGGATGAAACGAGATGTTCTTGTGAAAGCTGAAATCTGCAGTATTTGAAAGATTTAATTCCTAAAAATATGCCTCTTGATCTATTGTGAATCAGCTATCTCAGTCTATCCACTCCTACTTAATGCATGAATAAAAAACCCCCAAAATATTTCAAATGTATTAGAGACTTCTTCAACAGCACAACAAAGTGGACAGTATTAAGTTATTCTCTTATAACCATTAACTACAGAAACTTTGAAATCAAGAAAAAGCTTACCTTCAGCTTAGTATTCCCAGCAAATTAATGAACAGCATTCTGAATATAAGAATATATTGACCTGATCCACATTTAAGGCCACTTTTCACCTCAATGAGCTTGGCAGAATAGTCAAGGATTTTTTGTATAAATTATCTCATTTTGTTCCTCTTCCAAGTATTGGCACTTGCTATTCTGGGCCTAAATTCTGGCTTCCTCAGAAGAAAGTTTTTGAAATTATAAAGTTTTTGAAAAGTGTTTAGAACATTATGCTTGTTGTTACAAATGAAAAATATGCCTGGATACACCTAATCAGGTGAAACATAGTTATACATGGTTTTGCATGCTGATGGTGACACTGCAACATGCTGAATGCCAGAAAAAAAGGAAAAAAAGTGTTGCCTCAGGATAATTTTTGTCAAATGATAGGGAATTAAATGTGTATCTCAGATTTTCTCTTTTGGCGTGCAGTTAGTCAGAAGTCAATGGATAGCAAAAGATGCTGAGTGGCACAGAATCTTAAGGGAAAAGCCCAAATGCTGAAAAGAGGAAGAAGAGAAACCTTCACTTGCAGCATGTTCTGGAGCCTGTAAAAATGCAATCAGAGCCTGTCTTCATTGTGGATAAAAGGATCTTTGAGAAGCATCTACTCTGGTTATATTTTGCTTCCTAATGGTGCAGTAGAACTACTTAATTGCTCCATCTGCCCATAAACAAATTCTAAAACAAAAGGCCTAATGGTATTTGAACATATCAACTTTTCATATATCTTTGATTCTGTCTAGTAGAGATGAAAAAAACCTCTGTGAAAAGAGCTGTGATCTCTGTTAAGATCCCTACCTAGAAGTTGTATACTTATTTAATGCCTAAAGAAGGTTGCTGTCTCTCACAACATCATTATTAGAGCCATAGACAAGAAATATACTGCTTTCTTGGAAAGCTTTCTGCAACAGCATCATACTGTTCCAATTGTAAATAAAGATATAAACAATGTGCAAATGAAAAATATTATTATTTTATATATCTGGTGGAACATGTTATTTTTATTTCCAAGTAGTAGGCAGTGAGGTTCAAATCCCAGTGGGTGGAGACCAAGACAACACACAGGATTGGGACCAGAACCTTTGAAATATTCAGTTTCTCATGCTGGTTTTTTTGGATGACAACAATATACTTTCCTGACATGTAATGTCTTGCTTTTCTGACTGTAACTCCTGCTTCCATCTTTACCTCCTGGAACATATTTTGAGTCTAATAGGTTGAAACAATATTGCTTCAAATTAAAAGGTGATGCTTCAATCTAAAATCTCTCTTCACAGAGTTTTATTTGAGATGATGCATTTTTCTCAGGTTTAATTGCACCACATTTAGTTTGATGTTTTGAAATATGATTCACATCACAGTTAATGTAAGACAGTTTGATAGTTTATCCATCAGCAATTAGAAAACAGAAGGCCAAAGGCCTATATTAACAAGTAAGCAATGCAAGTATGAAGCAGTCTCACCATAGCAACTTGGTTTGCACACAGGATGCTGTATTCAGCCTTGGGGAGCTCTTAAAAACTCTTGATTCCTGAAATAAGTAAACTCTATGTGGTAATGGGGCTGTGCCTTCAATGCTATAGCAGTAGATTTGTCTTAGAAATGTGCAATTGCTTTGGCCCAATATAACTTTCAAGAAACCAATGGTGTATGAGCACTCAAAGAGACACGCCTCATGGAAATCTTGACTCGCAGTTAGAAATGTGCAAGATTGCTTGCTTTTTTTGGAACTGGGAAGGAGTTATCTGTAGAGCTTATTGCACTAAGACAGAAGCATCTAAACAAAAAATATTCCCAGGAATTACTTTTAGAGTTTTATTTCATTTTCTTTTCTTGTCCGCACACACCCTTCTATCTTCACAGTTACTGTGAGCTTTATCAGGTAAAGTAAAAACACACATGCTTTTGTGTTTCTCTTGTGGGTTTGAATTTTCAAGCTCCTAAACTAGCTATGTGGATGGTATTAATTAATAATGTGAATCTATTTGCCCTCAAGTCAGGTAAAAATCATGTGAATTACCTGCACTAGAGGGTGATGCTGCTGGCAAAAAAAGTTCTAGGCAGGCAATTTTTGCAAAACATTTCAATAACCTTTGGTAGGGAACATAGGAGTTTTAGAAGTGTGAGATCATAGGATCAAAATTAATTCTTAGAAGGCACAAACAGTGGCAGGTTTGAATTTTGTGTGGTTACTGCTTCCCCTCAGCAGTCAGGCTGTAATGCTTCACCATTTCCCCATCTAGCTCAAGACCGGCTAAGATGATAAAATACCCAGGTCGACAGGCCAGATTTGCTGGAGGACTTGTTACCTAACTGCCTTTCAGGGTGCCTAAATCACATACCATTAAGAGTTTCACAAACCCCTCTTGAGCTACTTTGTGTCTACAACCTCTTGGCACCTCAGTTTCCTGTGGTAAGTTGCCCCAAGTTCTTACTTTTCTGCAGAAACAATGGATACTCAACTACCCAGTGTCCACCTCATACCTCTTGCTCTGGCAAGACTTGCGAATGTGGCCTTTCCTGTCTGTAACTCACTCATAGGATAAATTGCTCATGTCTTTATACGCAGTTATTTTCTGAGGAGAATCGCCCATTTGGAGCAAGGAAATGTGAAGGTCTGTCAGTAGAAGAGACACCTTTATGGAGACCTAAATTCCAAGGGAAGATTTAACAGAGTAGTCCCCTTTAGCCTTTTGAAGAAATTATCAGGAGGTTTACCAATAATTGAAGGAACAATGCTGTTCATAACATACAAGAGAAAAAGAAGAGTCACTATTACAGAATTATTATATATACCTGACACAGTGTGGTTTTCAACTATGTAACTAAGAAATATCTATAGAGAGAGTTGTGATAAATGTTTTTTTTCTTGCACTCCGCTATTGCACTACTGTTCAGGACACATGCTTTTACTATATTTTAGTACCCTGTCTGAACAGATAGTTTAAAGCCCTCCATTATATTTAAGAGTGTTTTACATTATTGCACAACCAGAAACTATCATGAAAGTAGAAAAGTGCTGAAAAACAGTCTGGTAAATAAGAGAATAAAAAAGAGTGTGAATACTTTCAAAATTCCTGCCAAGTATCAAAATCAGGTTACGAGACTAGCTAAAAGTATTTTGTTCACCCCATCAGTTTCCAAGTCAGTAATTTGTAAAAGCTGTAGGCTCTTTTAAGAGTCAGGTCCCATGCCTAGTGAATTCAGATGCCAGAGATTCCCCATTGCAGAAGAAAAGAAAGGTAAACTCTTTTAGGAGGGATAAATGTTGAAAATTGCCTGCTTCAGACAAATACATTTTGGCTCAGCTCTTCAGTAAGGTAAAATCCTATTATTTGCTGTGCTGCTCCAGTGACAAACTTCTCAGTGGATGACTGTGATTAGAGACTCTCTGTCTTGGGGCCAGAGACATCCATCTGCCCGTCTGACCATCCTGCTGGGACATGGGCTTCTTGACTAATTCAAAAACCTTAGGCACAGTGGAAAGACTGTTGAGGCATATCCAGTCCCTGACTGTGACTCACGCTATTCATGTTACTCATCCATGTGGGCACTAATGAAGTGACTGTGAGGTTCTGGGAACACAGGGGATGGAGTCCAGGTCACAAGTGATGCTTGCCAATACTCCATTTGACTGCAGAGGCCTACCCTGGGTCATATGAGTCATGAATTTGGATGCAGATCTTTACTAATAATGTCAGCACTGGGCTTCAACTTCCTTAAAAATAACATGCTGCTTTTTAAAGGTGGAATGGTGGGAAGAGGGAGACTGTGACAGGGAAACTGTCTAATACCAGTGCTCAAGCTGGGAGAAGGACTTTGATCTAGGGTTAAAAAGATGTGCTCTCAGTATCCAGAGGAGTCAATTACAGAGTTTCAAACACTGTTTGAAATGTTACATGTCATTCACAGTATTGCAGAGACTAGCAAAATGTCTAATCTAGTTCCCAGACTGACCTTCAGCTGCAGATCAGACCATGACTTTAGGTTATTTAACATTATTGTTATGAAAAGTTTAAACTGCTTGCAAAACACTCTCTGAAATCAAGCAAGCACATGTAAAACAAATAGCACTGTCTTATCAATTCGTAGAATTGCAGAATGTTTGAGGCTGGAAAAGACCGCAGGAGGTCTGTAATCCATGCCCCCAGCTCAAGCAGGGTCACGTACAGCAAGTTGCTTAGGTCCATGTCCATTCAGGTTTTGAGTGTCATCAAGCTGAAGACTCCACAAACTTTCTGGGAAACTTGTTAAAGTGTTCGGCCGCACTGACAGGAAAATAAAAATTCTCATGTGTTTAAGTGTAATTTCCTACATTTCAGCTTGTTATCATTGCCTTTCAGCCTGTCGAGAGATGACTGAGAAGGGTCTGGATCCATCTTCATTACTTCCTCCCAGTGCATAACGTTTCTGGAAAGGTGGATGTTGGGAAAAGGTGTCATAGACTATAATGCTAGGCACTACCACAGCCACTGTGGTGGTTTACCCATACCCAAATGCAGTGAGTGCTGAACCCCCTCTTTGTGGTTATGGAGTGACTGCCAAGAATAATTTTCAGTGATTCGCATTAAGAATGTGAACCCTCATGTGGAGTCCCATTTCTTCTAAGTAGTTTTATTGATGATTGAATGATGAAGTTAAATTAGTAAGTTTAGAAAATCTACAGACAGTATGAACAGAGAAGGTGCTCTTACTTTGATGACAGCATCAAAACTGGAAATTAAATGAGTCTAAAAGATCAGACATCCTCTGAAATTAAAAGCAGATTAAATTCAACAAAGACATGAAAATAGGCATGTAACAGAAGTGACTTTACATAAAGAAGGATCTGAGGGTTGTGGTGAATCACAAATTGACTATGAGTAACAACACAGTATTTTTTCCAAGAAAAAGTCTTGGTCAAAGATACATTCCTAGGAATATTGTATGCAACCCTTGGGAAGTAATGGTTTTGCCCTGCTTGGGAGCCAACTGGATCTCAGACCAGGTGTCCATTTTAGACACCACATTTTAAAAAAGGATGACTTGGAAAAAATCCACAGTACGGTGCAAGGAATGCTAAAGGATTTAACAAACATAATCCATAAAGAAAGGTAATCCCATTCCTTTCAACTACAAAAGGGAACATTAAAAGGGGATGTTCAAATCTTCTAGTATGTAAAAAAGCTGATTATAAATAGAATAATGGTCACTTGTTACTTAAGACCAGAAAGGAAGGACAAAAAGAAACTATTGCAATTAAATACTGTAATTTCTAAATTGCATTATTAGTGCAGTCTTTTAAGAAGGAGTATTTTGACTGTTGAAATATTTAATACTGAAGTATTTAAGAATATGCATGAATGTGTTTTATTTCATGTGTTTAAGGACAGTTCATACCAGCACCTGTTGGGGACAGTGCAGGGGAGGGACAGGACAGCTCCTGTTGTCCTTCCTAGATCTGCATCTCTGTGGTTTTAGGACAATGAGTCTCAAAGTGAGTTAACAGGCAAATGTAAATTCTGGCTCCTACAAAGAACACACCTTGGAGGGGAAAGGTTCACATTTACCACAGTCTGTAAGTAGGATAAGGATCTATAAGCAGGAACAAAAGGCCCAGATAAGTTTTCTCAAGTGTCCTGAAAAAATATAATCTAAATTTTTCCTACGCAGACCCCAGACCTGGTGTAAGTCAGTGTGTCTCCATTGGCTAGACTGTGCACTTTGTGGAAGATGAATGGCATAAAATTTTTGTAGGTAATTAAATTAAAGGTATCAAAGCAGTGTTCTGAATCTAGCAACAATTCTTAGAGAGACAGAAATCCAACTCTAACTTACCAGTCTGCAATGTAAAGACAAGGTTATTAATCTGGTACATTCAGTCTTTATTAGTAAAGCTTAATTACACAGCAAAGCTCTTGTGAAGGCAATGGCTGCTACTGCTCTCCTACAGAAAATGCAGTTGCAGTGCCAAACCAGCTGCCTACATGCAAACAGAAGCAAACCTGCTGCTTTTTGTCAGCCAGAAAATCTGAAATGAACTTTAACTAAAATGAAAAGGCACAGGCACCCCTGGATGTTCCTTAGCTAAAACCTCTCTCTCTTTCCAGTTGGATGGGCTGCACTCAGAGCAGGAAGATCCTTCTTCTTAGTGGAGCAGTCACTGATCTCAGTCAGTGTGAACTGGCCACTCATTTTTGTGGATGCTGTGTCATTCCTCACTAGAACTAAAACAATCTAGGAGTATAATGTTTTCTTTGTTTTTTTTAAGTATAATTCCAAATGGCCCAATATATAGTGCATACAGATCCCATAAAGCATTTTTATTGCTGAATCTTAAAACAGTGTTGCTCCCTTTTGTTAAATTCTATAGATTTTGTCCCTAAAAGAAGCCATCCCTAAATGCCTTTCTCTACAGCAAAGTCATTTCAGGGCAATATACAGAAATTTCTTTACCCATACAGTGTAACTTCATCAACATCTCTCGAAATAATTTCATAATAAGCTTTGTGGAACAGATTCATTCCTGAGGAAAGCCAGCAGAAGTCAGTATAAACAGACTTATATGAGCACCTTTTTTACCACGGACGAATTTATCACCAACTCCACAGTTGAAAAGTTTGATCCAATAGTAAGGCATCTGAGAGTGAAAATGCAAACTTATCGTAAGACAAAAGATACTGTCATTACCTGATAAAACCTATGTTAAAAATACTGGTGTTCCTTCAAACCCAATTAATTCCAATAATTACACAGTCATTAAAGCAACAGTCTAAAGGTGAAAATACCTTCATAGAGGAGTTCATGTGAACAGTTATTTAATCTGCTTTTTAGAATATCTAGATGAATGACTTTTTGCCGAATATAGGACATTCTATTATCAGGTCTTTCCAGTCTTTCTACTTAATTACTTCTCTGCCAGGATCATTTGTACTCCTAGATCTCTATATAAGGCTAGTTTAGAGGGAGAAATTTTATTCTTGCAGCTCTAGGAGAAGCCTTTTCATCATCTGTGAGTGGTTTCACACTATATTTTCCTCACATTATCCAGCACTAAATAGACAATTATTAATTTCCAGGTAGCCTTTTCAGTAATGTATCTGAGGGCTGCTGCCACAATCGGATTTGAACATTCAAATTCCATCTTATCTCCAGTATGAGCACTTCAGTCCCAAATACAGATCATTAACACCGTGTCCGCACTGCTGCTTAGCCAGGTATGCTCACATATTTCAAAAGAATGTGTTCCTTTCACCCACCTTCCCCACTAGGCACCCTAACAGCCCAGTTATAGACACATTTCTGCACTTCCATTCTCTCAGGAACCCGATGAATATTCATTCCATGCAAAGTGGAACAGTTTGAACAGAAATAATGGGATGCCTCACCTTTGTGCCTTAAAATAGCCGACATTTTGTGATCAGCATATTCACCTGCAAGTGGGAGATACCAGGTCAGATTCCATCAGGCAGCAAAAGAAATTTAACCCAAACCTCCTATAGCCTTGCTAGGACAGAGGGGTATTATGATCCAAGCTTTGCTTTGCTTTATCTTTCTGGATAGCTTGGCTTAGCTTGTGTCTACATGTAACTCTTGATCCCTTAAATAATATTGGTCATTTGTGAAATAAATATGACAGCCTCTGTGATGCATGGCTGGGCTTCCTTTTGGTGGAAACAGCGTGCATAGAGCTGAGACCCCAGCCCTACCTGAGCAGAATAGATACGTGCTCAGACTGAGAAATGTGAAATGGTTGCTCTTCATGTGGTCTGGATGCTGACATTAAATAACCTGGCGTACTGGAATCTCTGGGAGATGCCTCTCTTTCCTCATGCTGTATAGAAGGCAGAGCTTCACCAGCTTGTTAAACTGGAGAAACAGCTAACTCTTTAGAAAGAGGTCTGTCTTGCAGAGTTGCCACAACTGTTCTCATTTATAAATACCTACAGATAGTTTAGCCTGGAATGTTTGTTTATTCCTTTTGCTTTTTTCAACTCTCCTTGCTTGTGTGCTTGTGTGTGTAACACTTTATATACATGTAGAGGAAGATGTGGTTCAGTTTTGGCACTGGTTTTATGCAAAACCTTTTGATTTCTTGCAGACTACTAACTCAGAGTTGTGAATCCTTTATATACGATGATGGCTATCTGTTCCGCTGCCAGAATCTCTGCAGACTTGCTGTGATTCACAACCATTGGTGAACTTTTTTTCACTGCATTCCTGTAGAAATGGTTTGTGCTAAAATCCCATCGTCAGAGATGTCCGCTGCTTTTAGAAAGCCACCTAGAAAATCATGTTTCAGAGCACTTTTTAATGAAGAGACCTTTTAATGAAGTTTAATGCAGTGGGAACCACCCCCAGCTGGAGTTGTGAGTATTCAGTGCCTGCAAATTCATCCACAGCTGTTTCATATTAGATACCCAGAAAATGAAGAAAGCATAACTTGTGGCCACTTTTTGAAAACTGTGGTTTGGATGACCTTCTCAGCACTGTGGAGAGCTTGAGGAGAGATGCAGGGACACAATCCCAGCTCTGAATGCTAATACTCAGATTTGGAATGAAAGAGCCAGGTGTTGTGGGGTGGGGGCGGGGCAGTATTTTCCTCTGGTTCATACCCTTCATTTGACATAGGACAACACTGGCTGCATGCACTGAGTATGTCAGAATGCCTGTGAAAATAAATAGTATATGATCATTGAAATAAAGACTTCATTGTAACATTTTTTATAAAATCAAAATACTCTTTAAAAGCAGTAGTAGTCCAGGAGCAGCCTGTCTTGTTCCTTCTGAGTGCTGGTGTTTCTGGTCAGTGTGGGCAAAAGGAGCTGTGGTTACAGAACCAAATGTTGGCTTATCAGCTGATCTGGTAATGTAGTTTGGTTTTATAAAGGTTTAGGGGATCTAAGAGATGAGCCTGGCCACGGATTAGTCTATGTAGCCTAAACTTCAGGAAGTGAAGCAATTGCTCAACAAGAAGAGCAAGTAGATGTTGATAGGCAGTGGGGACAGATAAGAACTGTGACTGTTAACCTGCAGTAGTGGTCTCGTGGTAACCTGGGGTTAAACTTGGTGGTAAACTTAATGGAACCAGGGTGGCTTGTCCAGAGGAGCCTGTGTGTGTACACACAGCATCTGTGTGCAGTTGAAGGCAATGTCAGGAAAGTACCTATAAGTATGACCCAGAGAAGCAAAGCCTGAGACCTGAGGCACTGAGGCAGGAAAACTTCTACATTTGTTTATTCTATGGATAGCAAAGCAAAATTACGTGGGTTTTTTCCTCCTCTTTTGTTAAATAAAATTTCAAAGCAAACAAAGCAAATGTCCCTTTTTTCTCCTTCTTCCTCCTCCCGCCTCTTGTTAAGTGAGATTGACTTTTATTTGAATGCTTTATAATTATTTGACCAAAGAAACAGCAATGGCAAAACAGACTTCAGGCCTGGAACAGTCTTGCAAATGCCTTGGAAAGATAGCACCTGGAAGCAGTAGGGGAAGCAGAGATCTCAACAGATAAACCTCTGAATTAAAGTCATATGTTTTTTCTGTGATTCTGATTATTTCTGGTAATTTTTGTTTCTATTTATGCTTTTTTCCCTCCCTTCTTTTAGGAAGTGCACAATAATATTCATGTGAATTTGTTATCAAAATAATAAAATTTGGGTTGAATTTACATTCTGCTTCAACTTCATGACTTCTAAGAAATTGTGTAAAGTATGTAAATTTAAATTAAGTACCATAGTTTCTGGAAGATTTAGAAGATAACAATTTTATTAGACCTATTGAGATTATTAGATATGCCTAGACTTAATAAAATCTAATTTTAGATCTTTGTGAGTCAGTATGGTTTCACTGGCAACTTGACTAAATCAAACCTTGACCAAGGAAAATTAATGTTGGAAAAAAACGTCCTTACAGATACTACTTGATAAATAGGGGAATCCTGTGGTGATTTTATATATCACAGGCTAGTCCTGAGCCTACCAAAATAGAAGTAGCAGAAAATAGTTTCAGTGGAGGTGCTGAAAACAGCTTTAGAGAGTTGGTTCTGCTGGTTGTTCCGCTTCAATGTCATTCCTTGAAAATAGTGATTCCTGCAATACAAACTGAAGTGCAGATAAGTCTCCTGTCCTTGTTTCTAGTGCAACTAACCCAACAATGCAGAGTAAGAAGATGCTGCTGGTACAGCAGCTAAGAGAAAATGCACAAATATTGTTCCAAAAGCAATGATTTCTGATGACTACACTAGATTATGCTGAGAAAGTCATGAAAAGTCAAGACCAGGTTGGATGGGGCTCTGAGCAATCTGGTCTAGTGGAAGGAGTCCCAGCCTATGGCAGGAGGGCTGGAACTAGATGATCTTTAAGGCTCCTTCCAACCCAGGCCATTCTATGATTCTAGGATGCAGTGCTGTATGTATAAAAACAGGAACTCCTTTGTCACTTCCATGTCTTTGCAAAAAAGAATTGCAGAGCAAACACATTTAGGAATAGTGCTTCTTTTAATTTAATTACTACAGCCCAGTAATTACATTACTTTGTAATTTAATTACTACAGCCCACAAAAAATGCTGTAGTAATTTTTTTGTGAATGTTTGTATAACTTTCGTAAATAATTTGTGTTGCTTCTCTTGACTTATAGCTGAACAGGACGATGTAGTTGATGCCTTTCACAGTACGACTTTGTCAAAGGGAGGGTGGGCTTCTGCTGCAGCAATATCAGCTACCAGTGGGGCCCAGGAAGAACAGGGGTCAAAGCTCTTTAGGAGAGGGAGTTTGTTCTTCATACCTGATTCAACTCATCTCAGACAAATAAAACAAGAAAGGTAGTTAAACCTATAACAATAAAACAATAGCAAACATCAGACATGCAATACTTAATGTTATTATAGACTGGCTAAAACACAGACAGTATGCTACACTACAACCATTTTTTGAGAATTCCTACTCAAAGCTTGATCTTTATTGCTATTAAGATGAAGGTTTGAAGAAATCAAGAAGTCAGAATTACAACTGGAAAATTTGGGAAAAAGAGGACAAATACGTCATTTACACAAATAACAAAAAGGTCACTATTGCAAATAATTATAAAGATAATGCTGTGAAACATGACAAAGGGATGTAATGCTCACCATCACATCATGGGCATTGCCTTGTTTTGCCATAGGTCATTACATACAATCTAAAAGGAGATGGGGCAGAACTTTCAGTAGCAAAATGTGTCCTTTGGATCCTGTATAGAACATCCTTTCACTGGCACAGCTATTAAAAGATTCATAAGATGATCTGTCATCCTTCATGAAGAGTAGCTTTTGTTTACCCACACAGAAGAGATGACTTACTTCTATGTTTTTTCAATGTTGATTTCTACTGGTGAAGAAGCACCCGGCAAAAACTCCACTACAAAAACTAAAATGTGCAGGAGAAGGTCCAGGACACTTTTTCTTTGGTTTGCTCTGTGTAGAAACAGATTTGTATGGCACTCCGTAAAGATGGAGAATGAGTATTTGCTTAAAAGTAAGATGTCTAATGCTGAGCTTGCACAAATTTTAATTAGGTAGGAGATAAACCTTGTTTTCATTTTGTAGTTCTATGTAGCAAATAAATTCTTTTTGTAAATTATTTTCCATGGATAATCCCCAGCAGACATTGGTGAAATGATTTGAAGAAAAACAGAGCAAGACTGAGCTTTCATCTTTCTTCTGGGAGTACCCAAGCAGTACTCATGAGAGATATGGACAAACTGTCAGGGCAAGAGATACTGGGAAACCTAAGCATAAAAGGTTATGAAAGATATGGCAGGAGAGAGAGAATTTTTAAGTGGAATGCAAAATTATGCAGAAAACATGTGAGTTAAATTCTCTCAAAGATGAAAATCACTCATCTCTTTCAAATGCAAATGTTGTAAAGATGTCTTCTATCTGAAAAGGTAAGAGCGCTCACTTACTAATGACACATAATATCAAACATATTTTAATTCAGTCTATTTGGAGTCTGCTAGTCAGGAAATTGATCTAGGCAGCAACAAAAGTCATTAGAGATATTTACAGAGGTTTCAAAAATAGGCTATACATTTTTACCAGAAGTCTGTATCCGAGAAGGTGGTAGCTAGAATTAACTTCAATTTCCTTGGTGACAGTAATGGCTGAATGAAAGTTTTCTTATAGTGTGGTAAAGCTGGTGCTATGATGCAGCCTTGCAAAAAGTTTTTCATTTTAACCCAGCGCTCAAGATTTTAAATGAAGTGCTTGTGCAATTTCTTATGCTGAAATGTTAAGTGAGGTGTTTGGGGGTTTATTTGCATATAGAAAGGTTGACTTACATCTGAGGGCAGGGGGTAAATTGGGGTAACAATCTAATTAAAAGATAATTTTTAAAAACTGAAAGTTTAAAAATTCAGTGTCAGATTTTATTTGTAACATTCTTCAGTGAATCACAAGTTTAATTCTCTTTGGCTAGAAAATTATCAAACCCCTCAAGTTTCTGTTGAGATACATTCAGCAGGGTGTCTAAATAGCTAGTCTACAGAATTGTTTGCAATTGTCAAAATGTTCAAGTGAGCTATAAATAGCCAGAAATAAAGAAAAACAGCTTGCTTCCTCCACAAAGTTGTATTATTGTTCCCTACGGTACTTCATGCCTATCAGGAGATTCTTTTGTTATAATAGGGTCTCTGTTCCTCATCAGTCAAAAATAACTGGGAAGAATTGGGTTTGAAGACTGCGCCGTGCAAATGTGTCCCTGCCATGTCACAGCTGCACTGCTCCCACTGAGCCAGCCCTCCACCTCCACCCTCTGCTGTCACCTCCAGCACGGATGTCCTCAGCTTTGCCAGAATTCATGCTGGCAAACAGATACATGCATGTCAGGCTTTTCCATGATCTTTCTTCTCAAAGGTTTCATCAAGCGTGCCAAAATTGCTCTGAGTTGACAGAATTTCAATGGCTTAAAAAAACTGTCATCACTTGTAAGAGATCCGTGCTAAGACCGTGAATGCGTGGATCTAGTCCTCTGTGATGGATCTTCTTAGGATAAGAAAAATCATAACACATTTTGGTAATACCACATAGGTACCTGCTGCTGCATCGATTTTCTGAGGAACCACAGGCCACAGGGAGCAGTGGGGGAACAGGACACTTTCTCAGGACCAGTGATGTGCTGCCCAGCATTATTCCTCTCAGTCTGCCTGGCTACCATTGGCCACAAATCCTCCAGCTCAGAAATTCTAAAGTCCGATTGAAAGCCTGCTGAGGTCAGAGGTAGTCTGTTTCCTCTGAGGGGCAGAATGATAGCTTTTAGCACATCAGTAATACTTTTGTCCACTTAAAATTATCACATATTTTGCTAAGTATATTTCAGAGGTAGAACATCAACTTTTTGATCTATAACCAAGACAAGCTCATTGACACTATGATACATTTATTTTCTTTTATGCTTTTTGGGAGGCTCCTAATATTTTTCTACTGTGCAGTAAGTCAATGTCACAGTGCATGTGTGTAGGATATAGAGACAACTCAGGCTGTTTGCCTCGCTCAGTGAGACTGAGTCATGAAAGAAAAGGTTCCTTTCAGATCTTGCAATATCATTTGTTACTTAACACGATTCTATATTTTGTTTTGTAACAAAAATGGTCTTTAATAGCTTTAAGTAAAGGTGATCTCTGTTTGTGTATGGAAAGGTGTGGAAAATCGTTTGGCACATCGTGACTAGTGCTGAGGGAAGCTGTTTTTGTTATTGTGTTTAAAGAGGATTATGCAGTAAAATTCTTTGATTTTAGTAATCAGGAAATTTTAAAAGAAGCCGTCTGGTCATGGCAGCTCTGCGTCTCTCTGGAGTTACGATATTCAACAGTAAAACAGGCGTTGCTATGGCAATTAAGCATTTTTCAACATTTTGGGTTTTTTCAGATTTCTTCAGTTATTAAAAATTTTCCTAAAACAGTTTGGAAAAATACTGGTATGTTAAAATATCACTTGTTCCTCATAAATAGACTATTTAGAGTCTAATCCTTGTTTTTTAAAAGTCTGTGTCAAATATCCCACTGACTCTTACGGAAATATGACTTGACCTTAAATATTTCAATTTCTGTGTTATTTCCTTTCAGCATATGCTTTGTAATCAGAAATACTAAAAATACCATGGTTTCTGACACACTAATGCCACCAGGGCTTTTGCAGGCACCTTGTTTGTGGCAGCACAATTCAGTTTGGAAGCCCTAAGGCCCTCCTGCCTATGCAGTGTTGTCCTAAAGGCACCTCAGCACCCAAGCATGGTCATTCTCAGCACACTGTTCCCAAAAGGCTGTGAAACCAGAGCTTCTTGTATGAATAAGACAACTTTGTAAGAAGGAAAAATAAGAGATTATCATAGAATCACAGAATCATAGAAGAGCATGTTTGAAGGGACCTCAAGGGTCGTCTGGTCCAACCTTTCTTGTCAAAGGCACGATCTAGAAAAGATGGCCCAGAACTGCATCAGCTGAATCTTAAAAGTGTCCAATGTTGGGGCATCCACCACTTCTCTGGGAGACTATTCCAATGGCTCATTATTCTCATTTTAACAGGCAAAAGAATGCCATAGTCTGCAGCTTTCACCAGTGACATTTACCCCTGAGCCACCTCTGCCTCAGGATGCCTTTCCCCCGTAACTGACTGGCAGGATCCAATGGAGAAATTCCTCTGCATGGAGATCCTGGAGGCAACCCCCAGACTGGAGCTGAAGGCTATGTCACCCATCACTGTACCACCCAAAGCAAATGTCTCTGCTCCTGGGGGAGACCAGAGACCCCAGGGGCTGCCTGGGCACCACCAGGCAGCTCAAAACAAAAGTCACAGTAGCCAGGCACAGGGTGAGGAGATTCCTGCCTGTGCTTAGCTCAGACTGTCCTTTTGGATGACCACCTTTTCAGATATACCATGTGTCTCAATACTGTGAAAAGACAAACTGGGCTGTCTTCCATCTCTTTGAGAACATTTGACTGATTAAAAGTATCTTCAGTCTCCTCTTTACTTGGCAACTGCCCTGATAGCTAAGGTATTGTATAAACAGTGATCAGTCACTGCTGCCACTGCTGTTAACAGCAGTTGCTGTTGCCATTTCATTAAATTCAGTGTGTGTGCAGTATGTGCAGATCAGGCCTCCAGATGGGTCTCCTAAGAGGCATGCCTGTTTTGTGAATCTTAGGATGGAAATGGAATCTTAGGTAGGAGACGGGATTATATCATACGTTCAGGTCAAGTGCGAAAATAATCTCTGGCCGTTTGTGCTAACACAGCATTTGGCACCCCAGTAAGTTTTCTTTGGATAAGGCTTAGGTACAGACAGACTTTCAGCATCAGAGGATGGGTCAGGATTTTTTCTTTTTGAATCACTGTCTTGAACCTTCATATCTTCTACTTCAGCAGTGCTTTAGATGCCCAACTGTGTTTTTTGGAGCTTGTCCTTAAGGAATTATCAGACTAATTGTCATCTCTGTTTTGCCAAATACATAGTGTCTATGTCCTGTGTACAACACTGGAATCTTTATGAGACTTCTGCAGTAAGATGAGACCAGTATAGGCAAAGTTTTTCATCTTATTTTTAGTAATTGGAAATTCTACCTCTTTATTAAGAGCTCAGGGGAAAAAAGGAAATGGTTTGGTGCAAGATCATACCTCAAGTTGAAAGAAACCTCTTCTCCTTTTCTCTAATAGAGTCACAAGATCTGGAGCACATCAACCTTGAAGAGACTCCAGCCCAACATGATCTTTCCAGGCTGTCTTATTTAACCAAGGACAAAAATTATTCCTTGACACACTATTCATTCTAGTCTTGCATTTTCAGCACGTTGATTTTTAACACGGGGTTCCTGCAGTATTTTGAAATTACTTTTTTCTGAAATTATGTGTACAGGTAATGTGGGCAAGTACCAGCATAGGTCTTCTCAGCTTCTCCTCTCTTCTCCCTTCTTCAGAATAGTAGTTTACAGTACTTTGATGCAGTATACCTTACAGTATATCTCCTTGTTAGCTTACTCAACAGTTAAGGATCTATATCTTTAATTACCTACAACTTGAAGGTAGTTAATTATAGCCTGCAAGATTCTGTCTCCCAAATGATCACACTTAGTTCAGCTTATAACAGGAAAAGCATAAACAAGCATTTTTTCATTGAAATGCTGCAGGAAAAGCTGGCCTCAGAGCTCAAACAAGGAGCTGGCCTCAACATATTGCTGGTTCTGTCTCCAGTGCTTTGGATTGTCCCCTCAGGTGATTGATGAAAAGCGTGGTAACCCAGAGTTTCTATGGCAAACAACTAAGTCAGCAGATGACAACTTCAAAGAAAAGACCCTCTCATTGTCTTGTCCATGAGTATATGTCAATCATGCAGACTGACTGGCTCAGAGTTCGGGAAGTTCTTGAAATTTTCTGTTTTGGTCTCAATGATTTCCTTCCTTTTCTAGGAAAGTATGTCTATCAAAAGTGTAGTCTGTAATGGTCTTAATTACAGCTGTTATTCACAGGCATCACCACTTTAGGTGGGATGAAAACAGTACAAGAAATGTAGCAAAGAATTTGCCAACACTACCAGGTCAACAGTCGTTGTCTTGTTTGTCTTCTGCATTTTCAGTGAAGTCATTTATCTCTGGTTAGATGGAGCTCCACAAGATATACTTAATACAAACCAAAAAACCAGCAAAACCCACAAAGGTTAGTATGCATTTTCATGGGCTATCTGAAACTGAAAATATTTCATGTGCTTGATTAATATTCATTTGTGGTCTTTTGAGCTAGCCAGGCTTGCAAAGTGGACAGACACTAGTGATAAGGTTTGCAAGAATGAAGCAATGGATAGAGCATGTAACAGTGAACAAAAGATCTAGAACAAAGGGTCTGGTTACTTGCCTGCTTAGACTTGACAGTAGCTTCTGGAGATTTTTACGAAAGTAAATTGAAATTCTCAGGGTAGCTTCCTGAGTTGTACAAAGGATTTGATAAACCCCTCACAATATAGGTTTTCACAGAAATATTTTTTTAACGAAGTCTGCTACATGTGAGATTCATCATTGTAGATACCTTCATGGTAGATGCAGGGAGCAGATTGCTGAGGACAAATTGGTCATTTTTAGGAGGTTAACTGTGATCTGGTGACAATGTCTATTATTTAATGATGGCATCAAATAATAACATAATCATTGTCACTCGGCTTAGCGAGACTTTGACAAATTTCTTGCTGCTCTGTTTCAAACCTGCTGTAACTGTGTTCATAGGTGTCAGACTAACAACTTAGGAGAAGTATTTAAGGAGGAGATAAAATATTTATCAAACTTCTTAACAAAGTATTAGGTATTCTCTTTGCTTCTTCAGATTTTTTTCTTGAAGGACTGTATAATATTTTGGGCTTCTGGGTCAATGGCAGAGAGCTAGTCAGATCCTTTTCTGGCTTATATTTTCAGTTTTGATGCTCGCCCAAACCCCTTAGATTTGATTTTCCACTTGCTTCAATTAGAAGCAGCATGAAAAATAAATGGTTCTGGGGTTATAACCCTATAAGCAGAAACAATGGAGGCTAAGACCCTACTTTTTACTCAAATCTTTCCTTGATAATGTGAAACTTACTGTTAGCAGAGCTTCCACTATTGCCCCATGCTAATACCATACAACAGGTTTATTGTATTAAAGATACCTTCTATAGAGCTGCTTGATGTAGTGTGTCTTTATTCAGGGGCTGCTTCTTGGAAGAGGAAAGGATTGTTGCAATCAGGGGAGGGGATGGTCTGTAATTTATTTGTCTATTTAAAAAAGAAACAAAATCTTTCCACATAACCTCAACAGAGAAGGAAGACTCCACTTAATAAATTAACTAACTCTATTTATACTTCATTCAAAAAAGATATACTGAACATGCTGGTGGTGTTACACAATGTTTAGCTTGTATAGTCTGAACTTTGTGTAGACCTTGTGTGAGGTTCTGGCATTTCCTTTTTAATGATTTTTAATATCTTCCAGTTCATGCTGCTGGAGCATTTAAAAACTCCTGCACCTCATATTTATTATTCTCTATTTCACTCCAGGGTCAATCCCTTTCTAAAGGGGCCTTCAGCATTATCCAAAGGACAAGTAGCTTAATGCCTCTCTTCAGTATATGAGTCTATCTTTAATAGCGAAATTTGGTGGATGCTCAGAGATTACTTTTCCCTGGAACAAGGAGTTCCAGGGTGCAGCTGGGTGTTACTCAGGATGAGAGCTAGGAAAGGCTCTTGGGACAGCTGCCCCACTGCCATAGGACTAACTGAGAGGGAGCAAGCAGAATCACAGAATCACTGAATGGTTGGGGTGGGAAGGGACCTCTGGAGATCAGGGTCACCTAGAGCAGGTAAGCGGATGTCTGTGGCTGCCCAGGCCTCAAGTCCTGTGGAAATGCAACAAAACAAGCAAACTTTGGGCTGTCAAATCTCCCAGACACTTTGCTGACCAGAAATACTCAGACAGATGAAGATTATTAATAATATAAATAATAATGTGCGAATTACAGAACCTGCTCTATTTTCACTTGAAGGCCTGACGTGCTAGAGTAACAGCTACTCAACACTCACCAATTTAGGCTGTTTAAAGCTGTCTTTCTGAATAATTATTTTAGTCAATGCATCAGAAATCATTTTTGCTGCTGCTACCTTACCTGGCCAGCCACATTATTTTGGGTAAAGTCCGCTGCATAATGCATTGCCTCTGAAGTGTAGGAACATCAGAGAGTGGAAAAAAATGAGGAGAATAGTTTCTGATTAGCTAAAAGCTTGGGTTTAAATCATGTCACACCGTGTAATGACAGATAAAAGAGTTGCTGTATCAGAATTACTGATTTTCATGGCTGGTGGTGTTTCATATCCACTGCATGACTCCTGGAAGGAATAATTGCAAGTAAAGGTAGATACACTCTCACTAAATTGTATTTCCAACCAAGTTTGAGATCTGAACTGAAAATTATAGACAGTCCTAAGTGGTTTTCTCTTTAAAAGTCTCTGAATATTCTTATTTAGATATACACTCTGTATCTCTAAATCAGTCTCACAGAAACACTCTGAGTTTCATCTCAAAAACTGAGAACAGTGATCTGTATCTGTATCTGTATCTGTATCTGTATCTTGAGCTGATTATGACTTATTGTAATTCCTGAAAGGCTAAGGCCCACAGGCATGATTTATTTCTCATGGTGACACTATATGTCACATCAATACTTAAAAACAGACATGAAGAATTAGTAAATTGTAGACCAAAAACATTTAACAATTCTGTATTATGAGAGAAAGAGCTCCCTGGACTGTGACAGTCAAGGCGGGGTCAGAAAAACTCAGCTGTGTTTCGTGCAACAGGACTGCTTGTGAGTAGGCCTAAGAAGTAAAAATACATTGAGCTGTTGGTGTTGACTCAGCTGTCAGCTAAATTGGAGAAACAGAGGTAGATAGAAGATAGTCAAAATAAAACATGTCAGTTGAAATACACGTGAGGGAAGATAGTCCACTCTGCAGGATGGGAGCAGAAGTAAGGGAAACAGGTATCAGAGTTGGAAGGGAAGGTCTTATGATGGGAGAGAAGGACAAATGGACCAAAGCTGAAGACTGAAGCTTAATTAATCACTGATGTGTCAGCACATTGGTAGGAGAGAGGATCAGAAGGTGAGAGAGGAGAACAGGTGTGAAATCATTAAAAGTAATGTCTGAGAAATTATAGGGAGACGAAATGATGAAACACAGAGGGAGGAAGAGGAAATATGGAGTTGAGCTAGAGAAAGGAATAAAAGAACAGCCAGCACAGGCCAAGTTTGTGAACAAGAACATTGAACTGGGACTACCTTTTCCAGGGTAGCTTCTCTTAGCTATATAAGAGTTGTGCTGTGAAGATACTCTGCTTTTATGAAAGAGGACATCCAGTGCTTAGCTTGTCACACTCTCTTTTTTCTCCTTCTATCACTTCCAGAGGTATTGTGTTTGTCCTCTGGAAATCATCCTTCTCCTGTAAGATATTAGGCAGCACACTTTTCTTAGTGCCTGATAAAGAGCTGAAACAAGCTATTTCAGACTAAGGTATTTTTAGTGCCTCACCAGTCACTGCTTTAATAGGCTTTTATGGCTCAGCACGAATTCCCTGCAGGTAGATACTGAAAGCCTAATCCAAAATTGCATAAAGACAACTAAAAGAAGTAACATAATATTTGCAAGCAGATCTACAATTCCTTTGTCCTGAAAGAATGTGATCAGAGGCCTAAGCTAAAAATACATTTGTTCAATATGCTTATCTTAGCCCTTTGAGAGAAAAAAGAAAGTAACAAAGAAATATAAAAATAAATATAAAATAGTGGAAACAAGAAATATGGGGTATTAGAGTTCTTGCTACCTAGTATAAAGTATAGCAGAAGGATGTCAAGTTCTGCTAAATGTATCTCCATTGCTAGATACTTTATAAATGACCATTTCTTTTCAGGCAGCATATCTAATGATTCTAAAGCTTTAGTCTTAATTTTCGTCTTGGGCAACATTTGGGCAGTTAATAGCATCAGGAAAAAATTTACCTTAAATCTTCAAATGTCCAGGTGCAGCTGATCTAATTTAAACAGGAACTACATGACCAGACACATAGTCATCTCCTTTTTCTTCAGCAAACAACTGTTTTATTGAAACTTTCAGAGACTGCTACCAGCTGTGTGATAACTCTTCCAGAACATATCAGGTTCCTAATGAACAAAACTGTTCACCCCAGCTTTTTAACTCATCAAACCATGGCACCTTCCCCAGTAAGAGAGCACAGGCGGTTGTGGATCACTGCTGCAAGAGACCTTACACACCCCACTACCCACGTCTGCTTTCCGTGGTAGGTTCTTGGCCACCAAACAGCTGGTGGGTTCTGGCACAGCGATGCTCCCTGAAACTAACCAAAGCTCATTTTTCCCTTGAAGGTACATGTGCAAAGCCTATCACTCAGCCTCACTGTATAGGTTATGGGGGTGATCAAGAGCTTCCTTATGAAATTAATCTACATTAAGAAATGGCAGTTTGTTGGAAAATAATTCCTCAAGCCGCCTCTTCTGCCAGTTCAACCTTCTCTTTGATTTTATTCAAAGTCTCTGCTTGTTTCTGGTGAGCTGGAGGTAGGCTGGCGTTTCCAAGTCCCCCAGCTGGTGGTTGCAGGGAGTAGGTAACCAGAGTTTGAGGAATAAGTAACTCAAGTTGCCACTGGATTTGGGGTTCCTGGGCTCTCTTGGCTGGCTGTCTCCGCAAATCTCATCCCAAATGCTGGCCTTTGTGGTGGCAGCAGCCTCTTGGTTACCAGGAGAGTAGATTGCTGGTTAGCTGGGTATCTGCTGCCCAGGGTCTCCATTATCAGCCCAGTGAAGGAGAGAGCAGCGGTGCCTCAGTTGGTCTCTCTTCTTGGTAGTCAGCAGGTTTCAGGGTTTCTCCCTCGTGCTCTCTGCCCATCTCTCTCTGCAGGGCAGGCTTTCAGCTCTGTGGGAGCCCGCCTACATAGCGGGCAGCCAGAGGAGCTGGGCAGCCCAGGAAACAAGCTGAAAAAATGCCCACATCCTTCCAAAGCAGAATTTTTCCAGGCTTTTCCCTCCCACAAAAATGTTCTGATTGTTGGCTTTTGTGTCCCAGCTCAGCACAGCTTTGCTTTTCTTTCAAAAATAAAGTAATTTGGAACAAAAGACAGTCTTCTGACCAGCTCTGGTTATTTTATTTCCCTTTTTGGGCCCTACCTGGATACTCACCAGGATACCCTGACTGGGGAGCCAGAAACAATAGGCTCTCATGGAAACTAAGGCTGAGATTTCCATCTCTGGATGGAAAGTCAACCCAGTGAGCATTAAAATAACCTCTGGATCACAGTGAAAGCTTGGACTAGTGGCTCTATGGCTCTGCATGAAAGGAGAAGGCTAAGCTGGGCAATATTTGAATTGTGGCATAAAGCTGTTCTGGCCGCAGTCTTTTTTAGCTGATCTAATGATGTTTGGAACAGATAATTACTTCAGCTATTGTTATGAGAATAGGTACTTCATGCTCTTAAACTCAGAAAGGAAGGGAGAGAATGAGAAACAATGAGACACTTAAATAGCAGAGCTTTAACTGGTTATTGTCAGTATGCAGGCAAAACCTGTGTAAGTGGAGTTCACTGATAATACTCGGCAACAGTAGCAATTCAGAAAGCATCTAACAAGCTTTAGACCCATATAAAAGTCATGCTGACACTGTAGAGTTTTGGAATTTGGGTTCTTTCCTTTTTCTTTCTTTTATTTTGTTTGTTTGCTTATTTGGGTTTTTTGGCTTTGTGTTTTGGGATTTTTTTGTCATTGCTTTTGGGTTTGGATATATTTTTTATCTGTGGGGGTTATTACATGATGTGTTTTGTAAGAAGATGCTTGGGTGTTAGATGTTTAAGATTGCTGGTTTTAGATTCGTCATGGCAGGAAGAATTATGTACATATTGCTACATGTTAACAAGACTGACTAGAAAATATTACATGACACACATGTATCGCATGTATTGCTTTTTTTCTGAGGTTTGCACTGCTATTATGATTATTGAAACTTGATCACCTTAAAATTGTGGTGAATACATTCCTTATACATTCATAAATACAGCATTAAAATGTTTCTAATGGCTCTTCAAAGATCAGACCTCAGAAATGGAAAGGAAGTTTAACAAGTGTTTTGATAAGTCCATTGGCTGAAAAATGCCTTATTTGACCAAGTAGGGAGGAAATTGAATATTGTAAAAAAATGCAAAGAACAATATCATTAAATGCTTTCTACAGAAATTTAAAAAACATACCCAGCAAACAATCTTCAGTGAGCTTTGTCAAATATTTAACATTTTGCAACATTAAATATAGGTGCCAATATTGCAAAATATATAGAAGAAACAGTAGCTTATTTGATTAAAAAAGTAGTTGTCAAGAACCTTCCATCCACTTTCTACATGGTTCATAAAATCAGCAATCTGTCCCTCATTTCAGTAGGAAATCACACTGGATGTCTTTTATGGGCCATTTATTGAGGCATCATTTCTTATAAAATATACCCTAATTGTATTTTGGTGACTGATTAACAAGTCCAAAGTATTTGAAATTACATTAAACAAAAGTTATCAAATGAAAATAAGTATGGTTTGCGAAGCATTAATTTCTGCTATTCATTGATTTCATGCTCATGAGTTCAAAAAACATAGCAAGTTCCAGTGAGTCACCCAGTTTTTAGGGTAAAATAGGCAAGGTTCAACTGTGCTTGAAGAATTAATTACTTTTTTGCTTGAGTAAGCTTGAAAGAAGAGAACAAAATACCAGTCTGCATGTAATTCTTTTAGTATTAATTCAGACTTTGCAGTTGTCTAAAAAGCTTTGACTTTTCACAGTCAAGTCTTTCCACTCAACCCTAAAATGAAAAGTGCAATCTTGTGTTTCTCACAGAACCTAGCAGCATAGCAATGAATGCTGCGAATTCATCCCAAGATTGCGTAGGAGGAGAAGTGGGCCTACTCCTCAGCCATCTTATTTATATAAATAATAATGCTGCCTCCTTTTTCTCATGGTCTTTGGTTTGTTGGGGTTTTTTTTCTTCTCAATCTGAAATATTTGGCAAGAAGCTGAGCAATCTACACCTTGCAGTCAAGCAGAGTTATGAAGAGGAAAAACAGTGTTCTGTGCATCTCCCTCCCCGTGCTGTGAAGCAGCCCCGGCCACATGCCGAGCTCTCCTTTGTTGCTCCTCGGAGGGCACCCGCCACCCACCTTCGGGCTCCTGGCAGCAGTATCACCTTCTCCCCTGTGCCTCACATCACCTCCTTAGCCCCTGCTTGTATTCATGGCATGAATGGCTTGGAAAATGTCAGTGCTGAAGCACTACAGGTACAGATAAGAGAAAAAACAGCTGCCTTCTCCAAGCCAATAAATCCACAAGTCTGATAGAATCAGACCTCTTTTTCTCATCTTAGGATCTTGCTTGCATCTCTAATTATACATAATAATTCAGTACAGTCACTGGCATAATTGGCCATCTGTGTACTTTCATACGTGTGAAACGAATACTGGGAAAGGTTACACAGGCTGGTGCCACTAATGCTCAGGAAGGAATGATGGAGATCAATCCTAGGAGCTGGATTTGAGCTGAAATTCATTTTGGAAATGAAACGTGATTTTTTTTTTGTTGGCTTTGAGAGTTATGAAAGGACCAGACAGGACAACAGCAGAGCCTGATGGCCAGTGGAAAAGCAAGAGTGGGACCAGAAGGCTTGCAATATTTTTCAGGGGAAAAGACAATTGTGTTTTTCATACTTGTTGCTCAAGTTTTGATTTACTCCTGGACAGCTTCCATTATTAATGAAAAAAAAGACAGTATTTCAAAAACATGTCTTCAAAGCTGCCTCTCTGAGAAACTCCAATAACAGGCCTTACTACCTATATTTTTTTTCCAAGCTTTTCAAAAATTTGAAAATAGTATGGAGAGAGTGAACAGAGAAGAGAATCCTCATCCTTATTTTAAAAGACTTCACTGTAATAAGAAATCAGTGCACAAGACTGCCAGGCTTGAAAAGGTTATGATGGAAAAGTGATACTTTTCTTGTGAGGTAATACTTGATGAATATAAAGTATCAACAATCATGTCAGAGCTCCATCTCCATCCACAAAACCAGGCATAAGCTCCCCGTCAAGAAAAGAAGCCTTCTCTCAGCAAAACAAAGTAAGTCTTGTAAAAGAGTCCACTTTCTCTTTTAACACAAAGAGGAATATTGCTCAGGTATAGAGATAATAGGGCATGAGCAGTTGGGGTGGTTTTCATAGTTCTGAAGCAGGATGAAGATAAATTTTTGAAGAGCTGCTTCTTGGCATCCTCTGCTTGCGGTTTACTTGTCTGCACTCCCAGGACCCCAGCTCAACCCTACCAGAGGTTCAGAGGGTTTTCCTTCCAGTGAGGAATCTTTCCAAAATGTTATTAAATGGCACAGAAAATGGTGGCCAGGAGAAAACTGCTGCTATAAAGCAGTATGCACGCTGGTATAATGCACCAACCAGGGGTGTCTGTATTGCGGTCCCACTTTTATCGTGATCTCTCAAAGCTTATATATGCATTACATGTATTCAGATATCTGTAAACATTTACTATATCTCACTTGTCTTTGAACTTTGAAGTCAGAAAGGCATTTTGATATTGAAGTCCAGACAGTGAACACATGTTCACACACACACACACATATGGGTCAGCTTCACACATAGAAACATTGCCTTGCCAGCACCCACATAAACACACAGCACTTACAAAAAGCACAGGCTGCCCAGTGCTGTTTTTCCTCTCCAACTGATTAGGATTGAAGCCCACAAGTGGAAAATACACGTGTATTTTATACATTGTATCTATATATAAACATATTCTGGATCACTCTTATAGCAGGTCAGAGCTTTTCTGGTCTCTCCATGTTCTGGTACCCAGATATACTAGGTGTGGAGTTTTACCTTCCTGCTCTTGTTGCTGATACACCCACCTCTTATCCTACTTTTCTGCAAGTCCATCGCAAAGCTCACTAGCATTCACATATTTCCACTAAGAACAGAAGATCATTGTATATAGGATTAAACCAGAGTATCAATTAGATTGTGGTGAGGAAGGACAGAGCTCAGTTGGGCAAGTGCACTAACAACCTGTTTACACATAACCAGCTGCTTTCGTACCTATTTTTCTCCATTTTCACTGGCTTGTTCCTTCCCAGTCTACCTTGAATCCTTTCCTTTGTTTCATCCCCTAAATATCCCATAAGTCTCATACATTCTCATGGTCTCTTTAAGCCCTGACACAGTAAGGTGCGTGCAACCCCTAAATGCCTTTCCCAGTGTCCCATAGTCAGTCCTGTGTCCCTGTAGGCAATAACCCCTGGCAGTCTGCAAGGTCTTCTGGGGAGATAGCTTCTTCAGTTAAATCATCTTGGTGGGTTTCACATCGGATGTGATGGGGGAATGCTTCTCCTTGGATAGTTTTCAGAGCAGCCATTTCAGCATGCGCCATTATTGCCTTTCTTGGGCTCCTGTGCTCCGTTGTTCACCTGCTCTTTGCCAGGCCTTTGTGATTCTGGTGATTAGCCTTTAATCACATGACTAACAACCATCTTCTCTCTGTGCCAGAAAGGCCTGGAGTGTCTGATTATGAACCAGTTGTGAAGATGATAGCAATCCCTTAGTGCTGCAGGAAGATGCACAGAATCTGAGAATGCTGGTCTTCTTTCAAAATTCCTTTTGATATTATGCCCAAGTACAGTGCTGGAGAATATTATCCTCCTGAGGGATTATCCTCTGGAGCTGCAGTATGGGGTGAAAAAGACTGTGTGCTTGTAATGCGACAACAGTGTCATTGTCCTAGCAGGTCCTGGGACAAACTTGTGTTAGAAGACATGTCCTACCCCAATTCCAAATTGGATTAAAATATTATGCCAATTAAATGTCTTATGTTGTCTCATTGGTAAAAACAATTAGCTCTCCTTTTCTAAATGCTAGCGTAGGAAATTATTAGCCATCTCTCGCATTTTACACATGCTGATGGGAGACCCTGGGGGTGGAGCCAGAGTCTCCATCACCTTCCTGAGAGGCAGGCCAGGAGACCAAGCAGAAAAGGTTCAGGATGGACAAATATGACTGTGCTGATGGGAGGCCACCTCCTGTAGCTTAAAGCTATCCCACAGGAGGCCATAGTGGTAACGCTACTATGATATGCTTAGTAAGATGTCAAGTGCCAAGCTACCCTCAGAAAACTGCAGGGATGATGAAAGAAAAGAACGGAAAAGCACAGCTATCTTTCTTGAGGCAGAAGCAGCTATATGCATTCTTACACAAATCTCTTCTATTTGGGTACAGCTACTATATTTGTCTCTATACCAGGCTGCAGTAAAAACTTCTGCGAATGCAAAAATATCACACTGGCAGAATGGTTTTTTCCATGCTAATGTGGAATACTGGGATATGAAAGCAAATCATTAGTTAGAATTTTGTGAGACAGAAGTGACGATGGTCCTCTCAGGTAAGAAGCAATAGATGGAACTTGTAAACCAGAATAGATTTTCAAAAGGTGTTTTGGCAATAATTTCAAAACTGAGTGCTTTATTGACTCAGTTGAAGTCAGGTTAGAGACACTGACAAAAATGGTTCTTAAAACACTCAACAACTTGGCTGGGAGAGAGCTTTCTTCTTAAGAAGCACTACAGAATTTAATATTTTGAGATTATTGCTTTACTATAAACTGTTTATCTTGGACAGGTGTCCCTGCCCACAATACAGGAGTTTGAACTAGATGATCTTTGATGTCCCTTTCAACTCAAACCATACTCAGTTTGTATGATTCTATGACCTATATTTGCATTTTAAATATAATCATTACAGTATTTATTTAATGTATTTTAATGTAATTTTATACAATTTAGGCTCTAGCTCTTTAATATGTGTGAGCCATTTCAAGTATTTTTTTCATAAACCCCCCACAACTTGACCAAGGGACATTATAAAAGTATATGGCCAATGTTTGTGGAACTCTGAGTGTCCTTTGACTATGAAGGAAATGGCTTTCGACTGCTTGCACGACAGTTTGTGCCAAGGCTGAACCTGGCCTAGCTCCTGGCAATCCTGGGACACTGTAGGTACATCAGAATCACCATGGACTGCAAGCATGTGCTCACACACACTAACGTGGGGAATGAAAATTCAGGGCTCTCACCAGAGAGGTAAACTGAAATCTGATCTGCTCTTCTGCGAGTACTTAGCTTAGGTCACCCTGTGAGAGGGCTTCAGCAGCTTGCACTGAAACACCACGTCTTTGGATGGTAATCACTCCTGCATGTGTCTTTCTCAGATTCAGGAACACAGTGTCTGAGAGGTTCTTTATCCTGCATTATGCCAAGGTTTTCTGTGCAGTCAGCTCCACTCCAGACCACTCATTACTTTTTCTGTTAGAATCATACAATAGTTTCATTTGGAAGGGACCTCTAAAGGTCCTCCAGTCCAACTCCCCTGCAATGAGCAGGGACATCTTCAACTAGATCAGTCCAGCCTGACCTGGAATGTTTCCAGGCTGGAGACATCCACCACCTATTTGGACAGCATGTTCCAGTGTTTTACCACTCTCATTGTGAAAACCTTCTTCCTTATATGAAGTACAAATCAAACCTCTTTTAGTTAAAATCATTACTTCTTGTCCTATCACAACAAGCCCTGCTAAAAAGTTTGCCCTCATCTTTCTTATAGGCCTCCTTTAAGTACTGAAAGGTCGCAAATGCCACCTTCTTATTTTAGAATGTTACTTAACATTGTGCCAGCTGGAGTTTTAAATATTTCTCCAGAAACTAGATCAAGAAACCAATGCACCTTGTGATGAATAAATTAAGACTGCAGAGCTGCCACACTGCCACATGCATTGTCACCTAACTAAATGAGTGCACAGATGCACTACCAGAGCTGAGTGAACAGTCTAAACACATGTCTATAAATAGTTACCTGAAAACCAAGTTATGAGTTCATGACACTCTCGCATTCACATCTTAGTGAAGACAGGCTATTAACTTGCACATTCGGTCTAGAGGGATGTTTGACAGTAAATTTCCAATGGTACATTTGATGATGGCAATGAGTGCTTGCCATTTGCCTTCTACTGTGCTCTCTAATCCTGAGGCAAGCCCAGCAATGCTTGAGTTACTCAGCCAACAATGTCCAGAAAAACACTGCTTTGTTACAAAACACTCACAGGCTCTGCACTTGGGAAATGTTCTGTAAACCAATTTGAAAATAATTTTGAATAACGAGCATATCTGAGGATGTCAAAATCTGCCTGCACACATTTCTCAAACAGAGGAAGGAGTGAAAGGCAACTGTTTATACATGATGGATTAAACAAGGAAAGTGTTAGGATTTAACTTGCCTGGTGATGTGTATGCCTGTAAAGTCTTAGGTAGGTCTCCACTGCTGACTTTGAGCCCTGATATACTTGTGATAGGATTTGAGCTGTTTTTCCTGTCCTTAAGGCAGGCATGTGTAATCTGCTTTCTGAATCAGCTCTTGGACTGATAAAGCTTCCAGATCCGTGCATGAGGATAAAAAAAAATATGAAAATCTTTACCTTCATTGCTCAAAACTGTAACAGATGAGAAGCTGCTGCCTGGGGAACAACAATGGCCATGAAAGAAGGATAGATGAGAGTAAAGCACATTGAGTTGACCCTGCTGCCTCAAGTATAATTGGGGCCCTTTTCTTTCTCAACTCTTGCCCCTGCTCTTCCACTCACCCACCGAGGAGGAGTTTTCACTAGGTGGCACAATGTATGTATGACCTTGAGGCCAATAATTGCTTTTCCTTGGACTGATGGTTCTCCCAACTTGCAGTTGAGGGCTAAGTCAGAGAGGTGCTGATAAACCCCTGCCTGCCTTCCCACAAATCCCTTTGTACCCAGAAAGACAGGCAAGTCCATTGGAAAAGTGGTATGGAGCAAAAGCTCTCTTTATGGCTGTCGAAAAAAGAGCAGACCAGTCCAAGGGCTACCAAGAACTGCCTTCTTGGAGAGGGCACAGGGTCTGAGATGTGGAAATGATCCCATTGACACTGGTGTAACCCAAGAGCTCAGAACTGGACAGCCTCTTGATCATGCAGTGAAGATCCCCGTGAACGTCTGCCTGAAGGCCTTCCCTCTCTGTGCAGAAGGGCCTGTGGTAGGTGCCTTTGGGGATCGGCCTTTCTGAGCAGGGGAGCCTGCCTGACTGCTGACACCCAGCCAAGCTGCCTTGGTGAGAAGCATCCTGCCCTTCTCTCCTGGTCTCCAGAGGCCAGTGGCTGATGTGCAGCTATCTCCATCCAGTTCGTGACTCAGGTCCCAGGGGTACTGAATTGTCTTCTGGTGACATCTTCATCTCACTGACACAGGGACACCGAGCAGGTATCTCAGGTGCCACAGTTGAGGCCTAAACTTAAGTGACATTGATCTCCCCACTGCCCTGTCCCTTCTAATCCCCAGCTGCCATTAGTCATGTCTTTACACATATATAGCAATCTTATAAAGAAAACAGTGACATATGGACTCTGAGAAAAAAGAAATCGGGCTGAAAACCCTTTTGTAACTAACACTCCCACAGAGACGTAAGAACAAAAGAAGAAAGGCCAAGACAAAATATCTTCAGGTGGTGCCAGGGAGATGGAGGAGGGAGTCACTTCTATTTGTTATTGCCAAGCAACCAGGGAAAAAATCGTATGATATATCACTGGTATAAGGGATTTGGGCTCTTCAGATTTTCTGTTTTGCTTTGGATATAAAGCTTACAAGGTAGCAACACATTTGCAGGAAACTTGACAGCTGTGGCACAGATCTACAGAAGAAATAGGTAATTTAGGGAGATATTTTTAAAAAACCTTGGTGAAAAAAGTTAAGAAAATTATCTATTGGGCAAGAGAAAAGAGATGAATATACAAAGAATGGAAATCATCAAGAACAGGCAGACAATCCTTTGAGTTATTCATTTACAAAATCATCTACTAATATAATCCAGATTTCTCACCCATCAAACAGTGTTGGTAAGTGACATTCCAGCCTGTACAGCTCAGAAAAATCCCAGATTGCAATCACTGTAAGAGGAAGAGCTGCCCCAAGATTGTGTTTGACCTCCTCTATTTCTTTCTGTCTGTTTTTCATTGATAGATAGTGTCTGACAAGAGAATAAATTATCTGCATGTACTCAATAGTAGATGTAGGGGTTTTCTTTTCCTGGTGTTTCATGTCAGGGCATAATTTGTACAGCATAATACACTTTATTTATTACTCCTGAAACCTGGGCCAGGAGTATATCTATATATCAATGGGTTTCTTTTGCATATCTGTGCAACATAAGAAGATTAAATATATTTATATAGGACATATCTCATGTCTGAACTATTCTTCAACCTTTCCAGTGAGAGAGACTGCTCAGATAGTATTTACTAGACAGTATTTTTTCAGGCTCCACAGCCCCTCAGATACCTTTTTTGCCTCGAAGTGTGATGTGAGTCATCAATAGCCACTTCATAATTTCTACCACACAAGACAGTTTCTATCTCCATCTTTGCAATTGTTGTGTACTTCTACAGCTGAACTTAATTTTCTTCCTTTTATCTCACACCTCAAACTTTCTATCCACTTGATTATTCTTGTCACTTGCCTTGAATGAGACTACTTTCTTGAAGAGTGGGACCTGTTGCGAAAGAGTTGAACTGCCCAGTTAAGGTCTTTTCAAAGCAGAAGAGAATATTACTCCCTGCTTTTTGCAGCTTCTGTGCCAGTTTCACATTCTTGATATGACTTTTTTCTGATATACATCTGCTCTCCATGATGAGCTATTAAATGGTATCTTTAAACTGCAGAATATAACAGAAGGGCTGACTACCATGAAGAGTAATCCTCACAACTAACTTGGAGAACTTGGCATAGTAGTCACAAAGACTTGCAGAATACATTGTGACCCTGAATGTCATATATGTGTCAGGAGAGAAAGTCAACCAAACAAACTGATGTTCAGCTTTTTTATGCCTTGGATTATGGTACTTTGAGCTACTAAGGCTTTTGATGTTGATTCTAACATCAAAACTATTGAAATAGGGTGACGTAGGTTAAAAAATTAATCCATGTTTCTCATTTCAATGGGTATTTAACAGGATATATAGGCGCACAAAATCAATGGCAATAGAGGTGGCTTTTCCAGAACTCTTTGAATATGAATCCACCAAATCAGTGTACCTGATTTTTGTAAAACCAGATAAGCGCTCCCTAGTTTCGTCTCATGCTTTTCCTTATGCTTCCATTCTTTTTTCTTTCTGCTCTCTTCCAGAGCAGCTCTCCAGTTAGTCTTGCCTTTACTGTGCTGTCACCCTCTGACCTTCCTGCTGTGAAGATCACTTTCCAGTAAATACCTCAGCTGCTTTTATGCTTTTTCTCTCCTGACGCTACATTCCTTCTTCAGTCAAGCTTTCTCCTCTTCTCCAAGCCATCCATACTATTGACTTTATAGCTGTTTAAGATCTCCCCCAACTTGCTCTCATAGAGCTGCAACCCCTCTGCCCAACTTCCACTGCCTTTGAGGCCTTGGTACCATCTGCCACACCACCTGCCAGGTCTGACATCTGGATTTCCTGTCTCTGCTCCTGGGCTGGAAGACAGATTCTGGTGAAATAACTGTGACCATGCACTTTCTGTTGCCACATTCATTCTTCTTCAAAGCAGCAACAATGAGTAGCAAAAAGCTAAATAAGATGCAAATTTGGTGAAAAGTTCTTTTCCTACAATATATATAACACTAAGATCTTAGGGTGGAAAATAGAAGAGGGGTGCTTAACTCTGTCTGTGGCATCATTCTTAGAAGCCTGAACACTGGGGTAAGGAAACCGGTCCCATGGCTGCGCTTTCTTGGCTCAATGTCTCTGAAAATCAAACCAAACAGTAGTGTTTTCCTACAAGCTATACCCCTGCAAGCAGACAGAATGCTGCTAAGTGTCAATAACCTCACATGTGAGAACCTGAAACTAAGAACAGAACTGGCCAGCATATGTTATAAATAGTATCTCTGGAAATAAGAAAAAGGCTCAAGGACAAACAAGTCAGAAAACTGATTTTTAAGCACTCCTGGAAAGCCAAAAGATGAAAAACTAAAAAGTAAGAAGGATTCAATACTTTGGATATATCATTGAAAGGGTAAAAGGAAGAAACACAACTGCATTTGCAGTGCCTGCAGTCATTCCCACCCCAGAGGCTGTTTGCACATATACATTCCCTAAGATGTGGCAGACGCAGCTTGCCACAGAGTTAGCTGTCGCTCAACAGCTGTGCCTTTGCTGACACAGATTAAGTGATTTGGAACAGGAGAGAGTCTGATTCACAAAAAGCCTGATGAATTTGAGTTTTGTAAAGGAGGACCATTAAAAACTCATTCATGACAAAAGATTCTTATCAATCTCTGTTATGGTGATGGTGACAGGGTTAAAAGGAGATTGTCAGTCTAGAAGCATAACAAGATCCTACTGAAGAATAGCAAAGTGTTGAAAAAGATTTGTAGGGGTGTGACTGTGGGATATATAAGTTATGGTATTTGCACCATAAAATGTGTGCTTTCCTCAAACATGTTTTTGACAGGGCATATTCAATTAGGGCTGTCTTGTGCAGGACCAGGAGTTGTACTTGATGATCCTTGTGGGTGCTTTCCAGCTCCAGGATATTCCATGTTTCTATGATCCTAATGAGCACCTAGATGATAAAACTGAAAATACATTGTCTTGAGACCTTCGTCAGACAACAGATTGTGTTCAAACTTACGTAATATGCATAATTTCTGCTTTGCACATCTGAGGCCCAACATAGCGAACAGATAGAGTGGTGAATTGGGTGACAGCATGTATAACAAAAACTCAAAATGTACCGCTTTTGCACTTGAAGTCTCAGTCAAAATAACTGCCTGATCAACAGTACACTGTACTTCCACTGTATTGCAAGGATGTAGTCATGTGTATTATTAAGACCTTTAGGTCATGTGTCATTTTCATTTCAACCCCCAGCTCTTTGGCCATGTTAGGCCCTCTACTTTCTCTTTTTAATCAGCTTACTCCTGAAGTTTCATCAGTTTTGCCAGTCAGAGTCTTGATGTTTTGAGCAGTATCATTGCCATGAATGAAACATGTTCATTCATTTTTTTGTCTTGCCTTCATTTTCTGCAATGCTTCCTATTCCACAGTTTCATTTTATGGCCAGGATTTCAAATGATGAAAAGGCAAACAACATTATTGTTACAAAAATTAAACACAAAAATTATTGTTTTGCTCATTCTTCCTTTGCAAATGCATTTTAATCTCTCCAGAGGCAAAGAAGGCACTTACAGTTCTAGGCATTTCTATTCTAACCTTAAAGTGAGTTTTATGTTGAAGGGAAATTTATTTTATATTTTACAACTGCAAAAATTAAGCACACTCCAATAAAATGACACACCTTTCACAAAATCAGGTAACAAGTTTGGATTGAAAGCTTCAGAGAACAGAAAGCACCTCTAGAGCCACAGGTATAAAACAGATGTAAGTGCTTGGAAGTAGGAAGTGTTTCTTGTAACCTACAGTCATAGTGTACACGTATGGAAAAAATTGCTTTATCAGGCACTGTGCAGTAGACAAAACTATTCTAAGTCTCTTCACAGCTTTGCTGGTCTGAATTTTCAATACACTTAATGAATTTTTATCAGAGAGATCACACCCTGACATATGAAACAGCTAGGATTTGCATTTCATTTCACAACTACACTGGTGAAGGCAAGGAAGTTTGCATGTTTTTTGTTTGCTTACTTGGGATCTCGCCTGTGCTTTGTAGGTTAATGGATGTGTCTTCCCAAGACACAAAGTTGTCAATCAGGAATTCCTTCATTACCCAGAGACTGGGTCCCCACTAATGTTTATTTTTGAAAGTGTGAATAATTACTATAATATTAGCTGAAATCTACTTTTTCACTTTTCTGTAATACTGCAGAAATCATATTGGCAATGTGATTTGGAAAATATTTCTTATAGGCTACCTAACAAAGTGCTCAGCTTCAGTTACATTAAACCTTTGTTTCTGACTGACTTACATTATTGGACACTCCAGCTCTTCATCACCTCTTGAACTAGTTTATTTAGTTTTTCTTTTTATCTTCCTTTTGGCTAAAAGAAAAACATCTGCTTCTTTATTTGCCCATAGCAGACTATTTGCTGTGTAGTTTTGATCTATTGACAATTTGGCATAGCAGAATAAGAGTACAGAGAAGCAAACCCTAAGAAACATAAAAGAAACATAAAAATTATGTATAACCTAGTCAGCAAAAAGTAACTTTTATACTATAAAACTTTCCTTTATTAATTTTTTGGTCCTGACCTAACTAGAGGTTATGGTTGGTGGGAAACCAGTGAAGCATTAGACAAGCTGTTGAGAACAAACCTTGGAGTAAAGAGTGAGGAGGCAGTTTATCACACCTACTGGAGGTCCTGCCCTAAGCCAGAGAGCTGGTAGGCCTGGAAATGAAAACTTCAGAGAATCACTCTACAGTAACCACTAATAACACAAAAAAGGAGGGGCCAGAGTTTGCTGGCTTAGGGAAAGAAACACAGGGAGACTGTATAAGAGTGCTTTGAGGCCATCCTGAGCTACAGTTGAGATAGCAGAATATATATAACCTATTTTGAGACCTGTTTTCTCAAGAAATAATACTTGGAGACAGTTGGCCGGTTTTAATTGCTCTTGTAATTACACCTGGAGGGAACAGAATTGCAGGCACTGAAAATAACTCAGCCCTGCCAAGGTAATCACTGTTAGCGCTGCTCTGTGGGTTAGCTAATCAGGTGACTGTGTGGAGGTGTGTGATGGTGTGGGGGATAAGCTCTGATGAGAGCCATACTCAGAGGTTAGTCTGTAATATCTGCAGGGTAGACTCGACCATGGGGGTGTCCTGGGCATCCCTATCACAGCAGCGTGGGCCCTTGCAATTAGATTTCCAAAATACCCAGATGCTACTCCTAGTCTGTCTTTACATGCCGGGACTGAGGCGTGTTGAAAAGTCTGGCATGCTTCCTGACCTGTCTCAGCGTGTCAGGAGGACTTTTGCACCTTGAGCACCCTACACATCCGTCACTGCATTAGGTGACATCAGTATTCACTCAAGTAATAGCATTGAAGTCAGGGTAGGAAGTGTTGAGCTTGCTATCCTGTCTGCCTCTAGATAGTCACTAGGTGTGTACTGTCACTTGACTACATGATGTTTACTTGAGTTTTCTCATTCAGGACTGTCAAAAGTCACCTCTAGCCCATGTCCAGCTGCTCACTTTGCACCACCATGATGGTGCATCAACAAAAGGTGGTTTATTCTTGGTACTCAGAATGGAAAGGAGCTTGAGTGTGCTGAGATGGACAATTTAAGGCCTTTCTAGGAACACCTCAGAGTGTGCATTATCACTCCACTGTGCATTATCAGCCATGTGAAACTTCAGTGAGGCATTTGACAATCACAGTCATCTGCAGTATTTCCAGACTGCAGGGAGTGCTGAAGCTTAATCTGCACTAACAATTATGGAAACAAGTCCCTCCTTCTCCTCCTTCCCTGGTGTTGTGGAACTCATCTTGGAAAAAGGCTAATGTCCAGATGGGATAGAGATTTGTTGGAACTGGGGCTAAGTAAGGATTGGCCTGTTTTTGAAAAAATTAGAGGAGTAAGAAGTATGACTGACCTGATAATTGTGACAGATACTACTTGTTACAGGGCTTTTTGCACAGACATTTTGTAGGATTTTGACTAAAGCAAATAGTCTGCAATTACAGTAATTTGCAAAGAAAACTCTTTGCAGCTTTAGCAACAGCACTCTGGAATCACAAACAGGACGAAGATCTAGTCTGTGAAATCTATTATCAGCTCTGCCTCCCTCCTCACCCTGGCTTCTGCTGGGACTTTCAAGAATACTGAGATAAAATCCAGGACAAACTTGTTTATAAATAAGCGGAGTATATTTGCACAGTAGTTGGCAAGTAAGTGGCTTTGAGAATAAAACTGATAAAACAGATCATTCCCCTCTATTTGTTACTCAGAGTACTTTGTCCAGTTTCAGTCCACCACATACAAGAAAGATGTTCACAAGCTCGAGTGAGTTCAACCACTGTAGCCCAACATGGTGGGAAGAGGCTGAGGGAAGAAGGCTTACTTGACCTGGGCAGGGAAAGATTAAGGAGAAGGACATTACTGCATTTTTCAACTGAAAGGAGGTTGTAGAAAAGACAGAGCCCCAGAGATGCACAGCGAAGGAATGTAAGCTACAGTCACATGCTGGAGGATGGGCTGTTCTGGCTGTCTGTATAGATGAAAAACATCTTCAAACTGAGAACAGGTAAGTACTAGGTTGTGTTCCTTCAAAAGCGAAACTTCTGTTCTTGGAGATTTTCAGTATGTAGGTGAAGAAGACTCTAAGCAGCTTCTGTACCTTGAGGTTAACTCTGCTCTGAGGAGTGGTTCTGACTAGGTGACCTCTGAGGTAATTTCTGACCTAAATTATTCTGTGTGTCTAATCACAACCTGCTTGGCAGGTGTCCAGTCTCCCAACTACCTAAGCACTCTGCGGATACCAACATCTTGATCACTTTTTGGAGTTGTGCCACCATTCCCTCTGCCTTTCTCACAGCACCAACACTACCTACTCCTGCACACTGAGCAGTACATTTCCAAAACAGAGAGCTGCGTTCAGCAGGCAGCAGTCCCCTCTGCCTCAAGCCCAGGGTGAAGATTGAAGTTGTGGCCGTGAGCTCTGTTGTCACCTAGATGGCCTCAAGGCCACTCCAAGCTGCCACCACCACAGGCATGAGAGCAGGCTATTCTTTCTCTGGTGACACTTGGAGGGGACCAGGTGTGCACAGTGGTGGAGAAAATGCTCCCATGCTTGTGGGAATCTCACAGGACCTGATTTAAAGCATTCAGTGGAGATGCCTCATCTGAGTGGTTTGCCTCCCTGCCTTCCCTGTATGTTCAGAGAAGGACAGCAGCCACCTTGGCTATGTGCTTGGGGTTTCAGGGATTCAAGATCTGTCACGCCCCAGCTGGCAACTGGAGAATGGCACTGTAGTCATACCCCTTTCCTTTCTCTGCAGGGACAAACCCCAAATGCTTATCTATGTGGTACGTGGTGGCTTGTTGATGTGCCAGCAAGTGGTTCCTGACCAGCTTGAAGGCTTTTCAAACACCAGTCAGCAGCAGCAAATGCCTTGCCTGAGTCTGCAGCTGCTTTCACAATCCACAGCACAGACTTAGAATGTCAAAAAGTGTGAAGGGGTCCTTAAGAGGTGAAGAAACAGATATTATCTGCAGTGATGGGATTTTTATTAATTAGTGTTTGCTTCAGTTCTCAAATGCTAGAACAGAAAAAGGCAGTAAAGGGTAAAAGCAGAAAAATCACAGGTTAATAAGCAAATCAGAGAAGCAAATACATGAAAGATGAGTTGGAGGCAGAAGAAGGCAAAAAATACGCTGAGTTACCCATATCAGCTCCTTTAAGCAGGATATTGCACCACATTAATCCCTGTAGACTTGTATCAGAAAGTGTATAATTGCCCCAAATGATAATGACAAACCACCTCACCTGACAGCTTGTTATGCTGATTTCCTGTTCTCTCAGGTCAGCTGCCAAAAGCGGGAGAAAGACCAAAAATCTGGGGCTCCTGTGAAAGTGGGCTTAGTGCAGCTGGTTTTGGAAGGATGAAGACCAACATGGGCATCAGTGCTGCCCAGCCTTGCCCCTGGGCAGGCGATGCAGCTCTGCAGAGCCCAGATGTGCAGCCGTGTGCCACCTGTGCTTCTCCCCACACCGCTGCCAGAGACAAACACCCTCGGCTGCTTCCCAAAAGTGCTGGCATGGCTGCACAGGTGCTGAGTAGCTCAAGTCTGGGATAGGTGCCTGCAGCTTCGGTGTTGTTCTGGGGAAAGCTGGAGGCAGAAAAAACACTGGCCATCATCAGAACAAGCCCTCTGCCCTTCCCAAGCCCCGTGGGAGCTGTGCTGTGGTGCCCTGGGGACATTTTATGATGCTGTGCTTTTATAGAGGCAGTTTCTACTCTTTAATTCATATCAGTCTTGTGCATTGCAGTCTCCTTCAGTGAGTTGGCAATCATTCACCTTTTCAAGGAGCAGTTAGATCCTCAGGGAGCAGTGTGTTGTTATGCTGCTAGGTATTGTTATTATTAGTATTTTAATTGTTAGTGTGGTGCTTTAACCTGATGAAAGTGGGATTTCCAAATAAAACCTGCAAACAGTGAATCTATTGAAAAGTATGGTGCATAAAAATGAATCCCACTTCAAAGGCCTTACTCAGATTAATACTGCTATAGCTTAGAGCAGAATTTAGTCCCATGTTATTATCTCTGGAGGAAGATTAAGGCTCAAGATGCAATTAGTTTCGGTTTAGTGAAAAAGCCAGGATGGAACAAGTATTCCGGTAGAGTATTTTTCATAGGACACCAAGGAACCAAAGACCTTTTCTGTTGGTGTCTGAATTATATATGTCTCAAAGTTTTCCCTAACAAACCAGTCACTAGACAAACAATGCCTTTGTGTTTCAGGGTTTTTGTTGGTTTGTTTGTTTTTGTTTTTTTGGTTGGTTGTTTTGGGTTTTTTTGTATACTGAAGTAATTACTTCTGTAAAACTCCTGGCTTAAACGCAAGAATACTGGTATGAAAATATTTTTAGGAATAATGTCTATTCTCTTTCTGTTTCAGAATAAAGTTTACTTACATAAGCCCACTGATCCTGGGTATAAACACTTTTCCCCAGACACAATTAATGCAATTCAAATCTTCCTAGTCCCATGTATCTTCTTCAATCAATGTGAGAAGGAGGAAGTATGAAAGTCACTAGAAATGCACTTCTCCAAAAATTTAGATTTAGGAGGCCTAGTAAGTGTGTTTAGTGTCAATACAGTTCTGTATTCTGGCCTGGTTCTCTTTATTCAATAACATTCTCTAAACTCCAGCGATTTTCTAATGCCTTAAAGCCAGAATGAATCAGGTCTATTCTTTGTTCTTTTTCTGCTACAACTGATATTTTCACAGTGGTTAGTTCCCCTTTCTCCTTTGTTTCAAATCAAAATTAGGGAAAATCTTGAAATGTAGGAAAGATTTTAATGATTTTGCTAATATGGACTGTACACTTCTTTGGGTAGGGACAGGGTCACACTATAGGGTTGCTAAATCTGTCAGTCCCCAGTGATGAAATATTAATTGGGATCTCTACACATTATCATAGTCCACATGTTATGCATTAAATGTTTGGTTTGCAAGTAATTCTGGAGGATATTGCTTTTTCCTTTTTGAGAAGTGAGCTTAATAGAATAGGCTATGGAGAAAGTAGGAATGCTTAAAAGGACGAAGAAAAAACATTTTGAGAAAGTTTCATTTTAGACATAGTTAATATAATACACTTCACTGCTTGCATCAAGTGATGCTGAAATATGATTTCTTACAGGCACTGTAGCTTGAGAATAGGCTTTGTGATTGCTAAGACAGTAACTGGTTGAGAGTAGCAAAAGAAATAATGAGAAGTCTTTGTCAGAAGAATGTCCACAGTTTGAAATTCAAGCCCTAGCTGCTCTAGAAACCAGAGCTTCTCTAAGAGACTTTAAGGGCTCAAAGCACCCTAATTTATGAAAGATAAAATGGTTTCCCACTGGACTATGGAGAGCTTACAGGCTTTATTCTAGAGTGAAAAAAGTTTTTTATGTTTCTCAGAATCACTCCCTTTCTAATGGTAAGGGTGAGAGGACTAGGAGTGTGTCCCCCCAGCTGCCTGGGAGAAGAGCTCACAGTTCATGTGCTGTAGTGGATTAAGGTGCTCTGCAACTATTTACTTGGTGAATTACAAAGAAAATTGCCTGTCTTTCTGGGTATGTGGGTGAGAAAAAGAAACAGTGTAAAGTTATCTGTTCTTGTATGCTTTTGTTTGCATATCCATTGCAAAGCATGCAGTCATCACTGGATGAAATTGGCAGCCAGTTTCTAGCCAGTCCTTAGAGACTGGAAGACCAGCCTGGTTTAAGGTCAGTGTCAAGCTCGAGTTCTCTGATTTCTGACATGTGTGACAGAGGTTTCTATATGCTAGTGCAAACCTGAGATATATCCAGCAAATATCTAAGATTTTGGGAATACCATATTAACCATTGCCTTTCCCTCTATCAATATAGTTCATTTCATTCCATTGCCCATAATTTTTTCTTGCATTAAATACAGGTTAAATAATACTTCTGACTGTTTTGAAAAATTAGAATCACTTTTTCATATCCTCAGTGATTAGACATACCCCTTACTCTATGGGATTTGAATTATATAAAGGCATTAGCTCTCAATTATGATTTGCTAGCTCTTTTCAAATATCTCGGTGCTTTCTATTTAGCTCTGTTTAAAAAATAATCTTTTGCATAATAAAGTAGGAAATGGGATAAAACAACAACAAAGTAATCATTCAAAGCTCTTGGGAACTTTACAAACCATGATCATCATGGATGTAATTTGTTCTAGAGGCTAAGTAGAAGTATTTATAACATTAGAGTAGTTTGAAGCCAGAACAAACGGTTGTGTAGATACTCAAAGATAAAGCTTGGAAAACTAGGCGCAGTGAGCATCAAAGGCTTTCACAGAGCTGAAAAGATTTCTAGAATGACATACATATAGTCTGAAAATCATCAGTGGAATATCTTTGTCCAAAATCCTAAGCCTTAGTTGTCTGCAGTCCTTCACAAATGCTGTTATTTCTTTGTTACATTTGGTGCAGCTCTACCTAGAGACTAACTTGAGAGCCCATTTGGGCACAGAACAATACACGGGATCCATTTTTAAAGGTCTTACAAGTAAAATAAATGTAGGGAAAAGACATGGTGTGAACATCAACAAGGCAATACTTGAATGTCATTTAGTTCTCTTTAAGCACTCTCTTTCAAGTCAATTGCACAGCAGTGTAACGGGTAAATGGAAACAAAAAAGTGTTCTATTGGGTAGAAAAGGGCAGGAGAGGAAAAGAGGTGTGGCTGTGGAGACATGGATGTACAAGCTTGTGAGGGAAAGAGAAGGGTTAGGCAGAGGAAGAGAATGGAGGAGATCTGTGGATGCACAGAGCACTCCTCATCATGGTGCAGTGGGTCCAGCATCCCAGCACATGTGCAGCGAGTCCTCTGCATGCATATGTGCACCAAGCCACCAGGCTGGGTACACCAAGGAACCTGCCCTTCACTGTCCTTGTTCCTCTCTTCTTATCCTTTGTGCCTGGCAGGGACGAGGCCTTCAACCAGATGCAGGTCAGGAGGAGGGCTGGGCTTCAGGGGGTTGCTGAGACTTCTTCAGGAAGCAGCCCCACCTTTGCAGCATGTCCCTGCCAAAATCAGCTTGGTTCGCTCCCCTGTACAGTCTTCCCTCTTCATGGCATGCTGCGAGAGGAGGGTAGCACCAGCAGAACTTGAATACTGGCTAGCAGATTTGTCAGTGCAGGCAGGTGCTGAGGGTTGAGTGCACCAAGTCTGCTTTGGAAGCTGTTGTAGATGCACCAACCACCTGGACTGCTTATAAACAATGGGAAATGCACTTCTCCCATGGTGAAGCAAAGGAGGATGCATAGCCAAATCCTGATAAGACTGACTAGTTACTGGGGCTGTCATAGATTTTTCTCAATTCTTGCAATTAAATGGCCAGTTGTTATAGATGGCTTCATGGGACACAAATGCAAGTTATCAGTGTTAGCATGGTATGATACAATTTTCTTCAGAAAGACAGCTAAAACCTCATACAATTATTTGAAGCAGGCTCTGTGTGTCAGCTCAGTTTAGTTTTTTGCCTCCTGTTACAGAAGCCCCTCTCAGGACTTGAGGCCATCACACAAATAAGAAATACTTTAAATAAAATTCATTATACAGTTGAGTGTGAGAAAGATCAGAAATAATAAATTCATGTTGATTAAAATATAACCATATAGAAAGTTCAAGCTTGTATAGCCTATGTGCATTTGTGCCAGCCTGGCAATCTGAAAAATGCCCATGTCAAGTGCTATTTTATGAAAGGTAGAGTAGTATACTGGCAATCCAGATTTAAATTCAAACATGGCCCTAGATTCATACCTGCAACACACATTTATGATGAACCTGGGAGAATATTGTATTAATGAATGCAGTTTATACACTACTGGAATAAATGATGTGCCACAGGTGGAGAGACCATGGTGGGATCAGCTTGAGATGCCTATTTTTCTGGTACATTAAGCCAAGGAACGAACTACAGTGCAGTTTCACATGCTGAGGTATTTTTGACATTTTTTCCTTAGGTCTGCTTGTAAAGACAGGATAAATTGTCCTTGACGTTCATAAATATATTTCTTCTGTCAGTCCGTGCCCCTTCCATCTCTATGTGATGCCCCATGGAAACAGTGCATGGGGGAAGCCATGCTTAGTATTCTGCAACAGCGAGCGCCTGAGAGCTCTGAAATGGGAAGCTCCCCCCTCCAACAAATTACTGCAGGGAAAAACAGATCATGCTTGCTTTTAGCCTACAAATATTTGCCGCTGTGAAGTGTAATGCAGTTTGGGAAAGCAATGCTGATGGCATTTTCTGGTGAATCTGGATTTCCTGTATTACAGCACAGTGAAGAAAGACAAAGAGCTGAACCATCCAGATTATCCTAGCTAATAACATATTCCCTGGACTATATTTGTTTGTATATGTACATGTCTGCAGTCTTCTTTTTACATGTATGCAATCTTGCATATGTACATTATATAGCTTGTTACCACCAAAAAGAGAAAATCCTACCCCAGCATCTAACGATGATATCTGTAGACCAGCTTTCCTTCTTTTCCCACACTCATTTACATGAAGACGTAATTTGAGGTAGAGATTGTGTCTGTCCTGATGTTGGTCCTTTGCAAATGTAAAGCCATTTCAAAATTTTGTTGATGTTAATCTGTCACACAGGTCTTTCCTGCAAAATAACCTGTCACAGTCTCCTTTGCAATTCTGCTTAAGAGGAACTTAAATGTTTAGGCTGATGGTGCTCTAAGATCCCTTCCTGTCATCCTGACAAATACTCTGCAATGTTCCTTAGGATTTCTCTGCCTGTCTGGATTAGTCTGCTGTCTCTAGTCTTCTATTACATGATTTTTTTTGTTTTGTTTTGCAATGTTCAGTGATTTGTACAGCTCTTCAGATGAAGACTGTTGGTCCTTACGCATTAATATAATGCAAATAAATAATAATAAATGAAAAGGGAATTCATTAATAACACACCTAAACAGCATGAGAAATGAACAGTAAAGCCTGAAGGAGCTAAACAAAATTAAATCAGACAAAAGAGAAAGAAACTCAGGAGGAATATCCTGGTGGCTGCCTTTTTTTTTTCCCCCAAAGATAAAGAATGTGATCTGTTTTCTATTTGAAGAATAAGATTTTAAAATGGTCCTTGTTGGCCAACTTAGACACACCAAGATACCAGAATTTGGATATTTCTCTCTTCTCTTCTCTTCTCTTCTCTTCTCTTCTCTTCTCTTCTCTTCTCTTCTCTTCTCTTCTCTTCAAGTAACAAACAGGAGACTTCTAAGGAGCTGCCTACAGGATGGTTTCACTTATTCAGTGCTTTGCACCTGAAGAAACCTGCAAAATATAAACTGTATCAGATGCAGAGAATAGGCATTCTTTGCTCACAAAACCCATTGTGCTGAAATGCCACACGTACAGCTGAGCTGATCTGGGCTGTGTGATCCAGCTCGCAATGCTGAATTGCAGCTATAAAGGCTGAAACACTACCCTGCCTTTGCATCCTCCCTCTCCCTGTCATCCCAGCCAGTGCAGAGGCAGAGCAGAAGGGGCAGAACGTGGCTCAGCATCTCTCAGTTTCAAAGCCACTAAAAATAAATCCATTGATAAACAGGCAGGCAGAAGCTGGCGCTGCAGCGAGCGTGGGTGCGGCAGAGCCTGTGGAAAGCGCAGAGGCGTGAGTCGGTGGGAGTGCTGCTCATGGAGAGTACCCAGTCCCCAAAGGAAGACGACTGACATAACGTGGAGATTGGCACTGCATATTTGCAGTATGTAATCAGTTTAGATTGCGTGGAATGTGGGACCCAAACTCGGCTCTGCTTAACCCCAAACACTGCATGCCAGATGCCTCTGCAAGCTCCGTTTCCATGGAAATGGACGTTAGCATTAGTTTCCTTCATGAAGTGAATCTATTAGACCCAGCTCAGTAAAACAGGTATTTTATCTCATTCCATTCTGGGAGAAGATAAGGATTAGTTTGAAATCTGCACGTGGCATTTTAGGAGCATGATTTGATTATTCCTTCTGGGCTTTATAAGATTGGGAACTACTACACTGCATTATGCAGGTAGAATAACCATTTAAGCTAAGGCTGACTCAGATGCATAACTCTGCCAAAACCTTATCAATCTCACACCAAAAGGAGGACAAAATAAATGCTTGCCCTCAAATTAGACTTTATTGACTGACATGATTGTCTTTCCAGAAAGGTATACTTATTCTGATTTCAATAAGCAAAGAAGTTGTTTCTGTTGCCCTACTAATTTTTTGTGAGGATTGGATGTATTTGCTGCAAATAAACTCTCTTCTTTACCACAACATATATTATTAAATCATCTAAGTCAAGTGAATAGCAGGCCTTTTCTGTAATGGTATTAAATAATGAGACAAACTCTATCTCAAACATAAAGGAATCACAGGATTTATTTCAATATACTTTACCAGAAACACTCCTGATCAATTTCTCTCCAAGCTGTCAAATAAATGGCAAATCTACCAGGAATTTTCTGGAAAGGAATATTTTAAAATAAACCAAAAGAGGTTTCAAAGCTATTTTCAGACATGGGAGATCACTGAATTTTGACAGAATTAGTACAGTGTTCACTCAGTTTAAATGCAGTAATCTTATCTAAAGTAAAAGGACAGTAAAAAGGCTAATGCAGAAAAAAATGGAACAATTTTACACATTTGCTCTTCATACCTGTAAGCACTGGAGAAACAGAATATCTCTGTGGGGTACATTGTCCTGGTTCATGGATCATTAAAAATGAATCACAAATAGAAACTCAGTTACAGAATCATTATTTTCCTTCTTTCTGTGACAGAAACCTAATAAGACTTCAGATCCCGGGTTGGATTTATGGAACTTGGTTTACAGTTAGTAAGACCAAAGATAATTTGGCCCCTCAGACAGAAACAAACTTAAACTTATCTAATTTTAAGTGTGGTTTTGGTTCTTTTGAGGTAAGGTCTTGATATAAAATAACAGAAGGTTGTACAAGGCCTGCTATGCTGATATGTGTCAGCATGACCCTTCTCATAGGAAATAAAGTGAGCACAAGCAAGGGTGCCTCTCCTGAAGTGCAAGAGTGCTCTGGTAAAATCAGGAACATCCTCCTCTCCCACCAAATGCTGCAGGGCAGGGTGTGCCCATCATCCTACCCACATTATCAGCGTTTCACAGCCATGTCATCCTAGTGGGGGATTGCAACAGGTATTGACAGAATTAATGTCTTTTTGCTTTTAAAGCTGAGGAAACTTTCCCACTAAGCCTAAATTTTCTGAGACCTTCTGTGTAACACCTGTAACAGTAAAGTTTTCAGGCAAACCTATAGAGTCTTTGTTCCAAGTCATTATTCCTTCCCTTCCAAACCTCGAAGTATATAAGAAATCTAAAATTCTTTAAAAAGTATCCTTCTGTCATTCTAAAGCAAATACATAGAAAAAAACCTAACCATTCAAAAATTCTGCATAAGAAACAAAATTCTTTCTAACATGAATGAGGTTATGAGTGTGTCTTAGTCTAGCACAGCTAATTCTATTGGGGCATAACCTGATCTCCTACTCTGCAACAATTTACTGTTTATAACATGCTCTTTTAAATCAGTTCCTGATCAAATTCATACCCAGTTCATTAAAAATTATTGTACAAGAGTAGCTAATAAAAGAACTAATTGGGACACTGGCCAACATCTCCCAGCTTTGTGATAGAGTTCTGGCATTTTAGTACATTAAATTAAGTGTATGTGCTGATGTTAAAGTGTGCAATAAATTGTGCAGTAAAGATATGGAATAGATTTCAGAATTCTTTCTTTGGGGAGAAGACATTTATATTTTGGTTTTGAAACAGATGGACAAAGCTCTCTTAAAATTCTGTTCATGAACAAATGCATGAAATTTTGGAAGCTTCTCTCCTCCTCTTGGTTTCATAATCCTGCAAAATCTTTCTTTTTCTCAAGTTTTCTAAATTTCATTGCCTGTAACAGAAGCATAAAGCTGGGGGTTTTTTTAGTTAGCTTTATGTCAGAACTCTGAGCAGAGATCTGAAAATGAGAATGAATCTGCAAATACGTTAAATTCCTGTTTTGTTTCCAAGATCACTTCATATTTTCATTTCTCCTCTTTAGCATCTCACCGTGCTGGGGATACAGTTTATTCTTCTTGTGACACTTTCCAAAATCTTTGTTTCCATCATCATTTAGGTCAATAGAAGTCCTGCAGTGGACCTCTGCACTAGCAGACTGAGACTGGACCACAGATATGTGCAGACAATGGGACAGATCATGTACGAAAAATAGGGGGAGTCTAAAATCACTAGGGACATCACAATATGAGTGTGGATCTTGCTCACACCCTTTCTATCCACACACAAATCCTTATTGTTTGACATGCCAGTGGTCCTTCCAACTGACACAGCTGAAGGTTGGGCTAAAATTTGGACTGGGAATTCACTTGGATCAATCCTTCATAGCAAAGACAGATATGCACAATGACACACATGATCTGACCAGCAGCTCCCCATTATTCACTCCGTAAGTCAGAGGAAGAAACTGGACTTTCCATAGCTCATCAGGAAGGAAGCACCAAACGACCCAGGCCAAGGCAACACAAAGACTTGTAGAACATGCTGCAAGGACTCCTGGCTGCCTAGAAAGTCTGCAGCATGGCTCTGCATATCCAGGGGGGACCTGAAGAGTAGGTTGCTCACTCTAACTAACTTTCAGTACAGTCACAGCGGGAAAGCCATTGTCATCTAATAAATATTTCCATTTCAATCCACTTATTTTTACTGCAAAATTATCACAGGTGTTTCCTTTTGTTTGATCTTCTCAGCTGAGAAAGAGGTGACTGATCGTAAGCAACTTCCATTTCACCCCTGTAGGACCAGGTATCTACCTACATCTTTGCCTCCATAGTGTACATTTGTCATTTAGAGTAATTTGGAGGAACAATGTGGAAAGTTAGTTCTGTGTCTGCATGTATATTTTTCTATATTGCTAAGAAGTCTTATTTCATGTCCAGAATTGCCTGCAGGATACTTTTTATAGGCATATAAGTTGACTAAAGGAAGTTCAGTGACATATAAGACAGAGCTTGATACTTCATATATCAAAGTTTTGACCCTTTTAAAGTGTTTGTGTTCTGAATAAGGATAACTGACTGTAATTATTACATCACAACTTGTAATGAAGCAATTAAAGGAAGAAATAAAAATAATGGATTTACATATCTGTCAACTGCTATGTGTCTGTTACCATGCTAGAAATCCTAGACAACAACCACAAAATTTAGGTTAAGGAAGATGATAAAGCGATTAGTATCTGATCAGGCATCTATAAACAAATAATGTAGAAAAAGCTTTTTGCACATAAAGCCTAATTACTTTGGGAGAAAATCCTTCTTTGCGCACAGAAGGACGGATCATGTGCTAGCTCTAATTTATGCTGATCCTTATATATTGTGCAGTAGGGATATGCCTTATCCCTTGACTGTCTCTATATGACGTGCAATTTTTCACAGTACTTCCCAGTGATTTTCAGGATCCAGGAGCAATTCAGCATGGAGAACAATGGCAAGCAGGACATGGTGAGTTGTGCCTGCTCATGTCAAGGCAGTTACATTATCTTCCAGCAATATGAAAAGGGATTGCATATTATCATGACTACGACTTTCTCTTGTAACAACTGTAAAGTGGCAAATAATTTCTACCTTGTCTTTCCCAGCCTAAACCTGTCTTCTTTCTAAAGTAATTTTAATATTTTCTCTCTCTTCATAATTTATCCTGTATCGACACCTTAACTTGTGAAGGAGATGAAGCCATGTAACTTCATCTACAAGAGCTACCAGACTTATTCTATAAAATACAAAATATTTCTTCGTTATAGCATTTATGTTCATGATCTCTCTGAAAGATCTGCAAAATCTTTGGGTGATAATACTGGTACAGTAAGCATGGTTATTTTAGGTATATATTCATATTTCAAGATTAGCAGGAGAATTTTTTTTAATATGGCAGTTACTATAGTGACAGTGACAGTTTCAGAGAGGAAAGATGGTATTGTGATACAGATATTGTACTCAGATTCAGCTCAAATTGTCAGGAACTCTTCAGAGAGGGTCACTTACATCTTTTTATTTTGTAGTATCCTTTATGGTGGCAGTGCTTTGGTGAACAAGTTGTTGACCTGAATTGCAGGAGTAAAGCTGGTTGAGAGTTGTTCTTTCATTGTTCAGAATTCTTCTATATTTAAAAAATATTTTTATTCTGTATCAAAACAACCCCAAATCTCTTGAAAGCTATTTTGTGTAAGTAAAATCAACCCTTCCTGCAAAATATAATGCTGAAGACCTATGCTTTGTGTAGAAGGTGGATTTGGTCCTACATTCCCAACCTGTCCCCAAAGCCTAACACTGCTACAATAGTGAGGAAGTTCCGTGGTTAACCCTGTTTTGAAAAGGAATTTCATTCTGGATTTCGAAAAAAACCTACCCAAACGTTGTCTGACAGTAACTTTGTCATGATTCTTTGTTAAATTCATTAGAAATTCACCAAAGAATCATGCAAAGACTGGTTTGTTTCCCTAAAAAGCATCTGTAGGCTGCGCAACTCTGCTGGTCAGTTTACAGTTATCTAAATAAAATCAAGAATCAATCTGTATTGATTTCCTGACTATGTGTGTGTAATTCTACAGCTTATAAGGCTGAGCTCTAATTCAGGCTAGATCAGAGTGTGCCTGTTTACATGTCAACATTTCATCCATGACTAGCAAGCTACAGAAAGCCTGTTCTCATAGTTGCAACCAAAGATTTTCCTCATGTTTGCCCAAGAGGCAAAGATGAAGCTCCGTAGTCCAAACCTCTTCAACAAACCTTGAAAGGGGGCTGCCATCTCACAATGAACTGTCAATGCCCGTGATAATTATTGAAGTAGCCATGGTATGATAGTGTATCAGTGGTGGCCCAGGTGGTCCATTCTCAGCTCTATAAAGCCTTTGACAGCTTAAATTTACCGTACATATGGAATCATTCATGGCTGCTGGCAGCTGAAGTGATCATGGCTAAAGTCCCAGTGACAGCTGAGACACGGTTCAGGCTTCTTGTCTCTACTCCATCTCTGTGGCTGATTGCCAGCTCAGAGCTGGTAACTATGGAAAGCACTGCTATCTGTGGCCTGCAAGTGTAAGCCATCAGTGCACACAGCCTAGCAGAGGAGTGTAGGATGCTGTCACCAGCCTCAGCCCGGCAGCACCAGAATTCACTCATTTTTTCATTGTCTCCTAGACAAGATCAGCATCTAACTGACTGTGCTGGCAGAGAAGATTCAAGACCAGAATTTTTCCCAGTTATAGCTGAGAAACCCATTTCTTATCTCTTCACCTCTTAGCTACTTGTGAATACACCAGGGGAAAGTCTACCAGTTCAGCTTACACTACCACAGTGTTCACTGAACTGTGAAACACTGTCCTGGAGGGACTGGAAGTGTCAACATTATCCATTACTGCATCTCAGGAAGCAATCCCAGAGAAGCTTTCTAGGTTATCTCTGTACTGAGGTCTTTGGGATAAAGCCTTTCTCCTTGCACCCTCCCAGCAAGAACAGTATGTCCCAGGGTATCATAATGCCACATGGTAAACTTCTGCTAATACTGCTGTATCCAGAAACACTAGGATCTCCTGTGACAAGGTTGTTTGTCTTTGGTAATATGAAAAGCTTCTTTTCCCATTTTTCTTTTTTTTCACCTTGTGGCTTTGGTAATGTTGCCTCTAACAGGAGGCTAATGATAGACTCTCTTCCAACGCAGGATGAAGAAACCAGATTTCCTTATTGACACAGTGTTGGAGCAGTGTGATGACAATATTGTTATGTCTTATTTGGAGGTGATTTGGCTCATGTGGGCAGCGTTGGCATTATTGCCATTTGGCATGGGGCTGAAAGACCTAAAAAGCTGATTATTCTGAAGTGTTTGAAGGAGGGATTCAGGACACAGCCCTGAGAGCATTATAATCCTGCTCAAGCACAATATGACTTAAAAGGCTACTGTTCCATTTCAGTTGTTTCTTCCCTGTGCCTGAAAACCTTCTCTAGCCTTCAGACGAAAGTGTACTTCCTATTTTGAATAAGATGATATGAGGTCTGAAAGAAACATTGTGGCTTACTTCACAAAATAGCTTTTCAGAGGGCTATAGAGTCAGAGCAAATCTCTGTGGGTTCTGCTGGCAGAGGGTAAAACAAATGGTATTTAGGTCTTGAAAATATAATTCCACCTGAGCTGCTTTGTCAGCCAAATCTGTAATGTTTAGTAAGATGGGTTCAATAGGTCACATTATAGTTGGTTGAGTTGAATGAGTTGGTTCATAGCAGGACCTATGGTACAAGCTCTGCAATCCATCAAGAGAAGAGGATGGAACCTGGAAAGGTTAGATACTTTCTAACAGAATAACAACAACAACAATAATAATTATAATAATAGGATTATGGTAAATAGAGTTACATCAGGACCTGCAGAGAGACCTTGACAGATTAGAGGGCTGGGCAATTGCCAGATGTATGAAGTTCAACAGTGGAAAGTTTCTGCACCTGGGATGGGGCAAC